>CM075821.1:15717282-15991905 GCA_037975025.1 Excoecaria agallocha | reverse complement strand
CCTTGATAAACCTATGGTAAAAACCCACATAACCTAGAAATCTTTGAATTCCCTCAACATTGGTTGGGGGTAGAAGTTTCTCTATGACTTCAACCTTAGCTCTATTCAACCTCTATCCTTTTCTCTAAAATTTTTTGCTCCAAAACTATTCCTTCCTTCACCATGAAATGGCATTTCTACCAATTCAATAATAGGTTGGTTTTCTCACATCTTTCTAGCACTAAGTCAAGATTCTTAAGACAACTCTCAAAATCTCTCCCATAAATTGTAAAGCCATCCATGAAGACCTCCATAAATTTCTCTATGAAGTCATGAAAAATTGCCATTATACACCGCTGAAACATAGTCGGTGCATTACATAATTTGAAAGGCATTCTCCTATAGGAAAAAGTACAGTAAGGGTAGGTAAAGGTTTTTTTTTTAATCCTTAGGTGCTATAAGGATTTGTAAATACCCCGAATACCCATTTAAGAAGCAATAAAACCCATTCCCAGGTAGCCTCACTAACATTTGATCAATAAATGGCAAGGGGAAGTGATCTACCCTATTGGAGTTATTCAGCCTCCTATAATCCATGCAAACTCTCCAACCCGTAACTGTACGAGTTGGAATAAGCTCATCCAACTCATTCTTGACCACTATCATCCTCCTTCTATTAGGAACACACTGCACTAGGCTCACCCATTTGCTATCAGATATAGGATAGATAATACCTGAATCGAGGAGCTTGATTACCTTCTTCTTGACTACCTCTTGCATCACCGAATGGAGTTATCATTGAGGTTGAACCGCTAGCTTACATTCTTCCTCCATTGGAATTCGGTGAGTGCAGTAACTCGGATTTATCCCTTTCAAGTCTGTTGTCTCCCAACCTATTGACTTCTTGTGTCTTTTTAACAATTCGATCAACATCTCTTCCTTGAATCCTATTAAAATATAAGAGATTATCACTGGCTTTGTTTTATTTTCTAAAAACACATATTTCAAATGAGATGAGAGAGTTTTTAGTTCAGTTTTAGAGTCTCCCTTTTCTGGTGCATATTTTTTTCCACTAGACTCCTCATTTTTAATTTCTTCCTCTAGCTCTACCATCACATCCTCACTACTCCTCTCTAACTCAGCTACCATCTCCTTTTCTACTTCATCCAATTCTCATGTTCCAATGAGTGCATTAAAGTTAAATTCAATAAGTCTTTCATCAACAACTCCACTAGGTTTTCTTCTACACATTCTTACACTCTATCTACAAAGTAAATGGACTCTTCTAGATCACTCAATGGATACTTTTGTGCTTCGTTCATATCTACTGCCATTTCTTCATTATTGAAGCATAAGGTAACCTTTTAACCATGAATGTTTATTAAAGCTTTTGCGGTGTTTAGAATTGTTCTCCCTATAATTAGTGGTATCTTTCGCCGGTCCTCTTCCATCTCTATCACAACAAAATCCAGGGAAAAAATAAACTTCCCCACCCTTACCAATAAGTCTTCAAATACCCTATTTGACTTCCTTACCGACCTGTCAGCTAGTTGAAGCCTCATGCCTATTTCCTCTAAGATCACACAAAGCATTACCAACAAAAGTTTTGCCAATCTCAAGGTAAGGTGAAACTACTTGGATCTTTCAATTTTTTTGGAATCTTGTTCATGATAATAGCACTATAATTTCCAGTTAGTTGCACAGTTCCACACCCTTTCAATTTTTTTTTGTTAGAACAAAGTTCTTTTATAAATTTAGTGTAATTGGGCATGTGAGCTAAGGCTTCGGCAAAAGACAAGTTAATATGCAATTTCTTGAACATTTCTAAAAGCC
Source organism: Excoecaria agallocha (assembly GCA_037975025.1). Taxonomy (NCBI): domain Eukaryota; kingdom Viridiplantae; phylum Streptophyta; class Magnoliopsida; order Malpighiales; family Euphorbiaceae; genus Excoecaria; species Excoecaria agallocha. Next base: position 15,990,093 of record CM075821.1, on the reverse strand, counting down.
TAGCCAATTGCTCATTTTTCTTTTCTTTCCTATCTACAGTAGGAAATGGCAACTTACTTATATCAAGATCCTCGACATTGGTGTTCATAATGTTTTTACCCTTATCAATGTCAAGAGTTGTTATATTGTCCTCTACCCTAAAGTTAGAGCTACTTACCTTTCATATTGCCTTCTCCATACTTGATGATAATGATGGTGAAGTTATTTTACCTCTTTCTTCCTCTTACACTACTTCCTTTCCACTCCTCAGTGTGATTGATTAACCTTCCTCTTTTGGGTTTCGATCAAAATTGGACAGAAAAGCCTCCGGTGGCCTTATGGATAATAAATTTGCCAATTGCCCAATTTGTGACTCTAAGTTCCTCATAGAGTCATTTGGTTCTTATTCCACCATTCTTGCGACTGCCATCTTGTCTCTAACATGAATTGTAACATGAATTGTTGCTAGCTATTCATGAAATTACCAAACATATCCTCTAAATTTGGCTTCTTCTCTTGAATAAGTGGCCTTGATTGGAAACCCAGTGGATGGTAGGCTTGGTTGAGATTTGGATTTTGGCTGTGACTTTGGTGTTGATTTTGATTTGGCCTTTAGTTTTGGTAGTGGGGGAATGGGTATGGTGCTTGGTGATGGGTGGTCACCTGTGGCTGATAAGATTGGTTGTGCTTATGGTTGACATTTTGGTTAAAGGGAGCCCTTGCTTAGGGTTAAGATGATGAAGCATGCTAATGGCCCTCTCTCCAAGCAAAATTCAAGTGGTTTCTCTAACTCGAATTATATGTATTGGTGTAGGGGTCATTTCTTTTGTAATCTCCCACTACATTAATATCTCCTACAACTCCATTATCTTGTCCACACAGTCCACTCTCATATGCCACAAAGTCTTAAGAAACAACAGTCATATTTTGTATTTTTAATCCTCTCAATTCCTTCCTTATCAACTATTTGTGCCTTTAACATCGCAACTTCAGCAACATTATGCACACCCTACCTTTTCGGTACTGCTCTTAGAGTAGCCCATTGTGAATCATTCGCTGCCATCTCATCCAATAAATTAAAAGTTTCTTCTGGCAATTTATTCATGAATGAACCATCAAATGTTGTGTTTAAGAGAGACTATGTAGGTGGGTTCACTCCTGTATAAAATATGGTCATTAACTAATAAATTGCCACTTCATGATGTGAATAACTCTTCAATAACCACTTGAACCTTTCCCAAGCCTCATGAAAAGGCTATTCATTCATTTCATGAAAGCTCACTATGTTGTTGCAAATACTAGCTATTTTTGTTGAAGGAAAGAATCTCATCAAAAATTTCTCTTGTAACTACTCCCATGTCCAAATAGACTACCTTGGTAACATCTAAAGCCAATCCCTTACTTTTCCAATCAATGTGAATGGAAATAACTTCAACCGAATTGCATCTATGGAAACACTTAGGATTTGCACAGTGTCACCAACTTCCAAGAATATGTCAAGATGTTGAGAAGGATCTTCTAGGTCTAATCTTGAAAACTAGTTTATTTGCACCATAGTGATAGTTGCTGGTTTAAGTTCAAATTGTACTCCTTTAGGCAATACAATTGTCCTCTGATCTTCATTCCATCTAGGAACTACATAATCTCATATTGTCCTTTGCCTAGGCATTTCCTCTCTTTGTCTACCAAGAATTTCATCTTGTGCCCTTAGCACTTCTTCATCATCGAGAAGGACTTCAACAATAAGATGATCAAGATTCATGTTATTTTCTCTATTGGCTCTCTTTTTTAGTGTAAAGTCCTCTCGATTTCAAGGTTGTAGGGTATAAGTTGTTCTTATTTTAGTCTATGCATACACTACAAAACACTTGAAAAGAATCAACAGAATGAATTAAGAAAAAGAAAACGCATACAAATAATAATCAAAACTCATAAATACACCAATCCCTAGCAACAGTGCCAAAACCTTGATACATGTTCAGCAAGTACACTGAATCATCAAGTAATAAAGTGGGGTATAGTTAGGATCATCGAATATCGTACCCAAGGGATTGAGGATGCAAGCATTGAAAGTCAATTTTATGCTAAAAAATTCCCAAATTTTTGTGTGTGTATAAGCTATCAACTAAATGGTATGCAGAAAGAATAACAATGAAATTAAACTTGCAGTAATTTTTCTATGAAATAATCAAGTATGTAATGAACAAGTATAAAATTTAGTAAGATAAAAGCATTGCATGGGTTTGCTCATCCTCTCCATATCCAATGTGAATTAAATCAAACTAAAGATATATATATATATATATAAATTTGGGATAACCCTTTCAACCCAAATATCCCATTCCAGAGCAAGCTACTATATATATATATATATATATATATATAAACAAATTCGGGATAACATTCTCAACCTAAGCATCCCATTCCGAAGCAAGCTACTCTAATTGCAAGTTATCCCATTCTAAAACAAGCCCTACAATTAGTCTAAGCACAGATCTAAAATCCTAAGTTCGGTTTGCTTTCCCATTTCAAAGCCAAACAACCAAAAACTCATTTATTTCACTCCACACTCTAATCATAAAATCCTACATATTAAGAGTCTTATTTCGGAGCAATCTAAAATCCACAGCATTCATAATAAAAGAATAGAGAAATATACATTCATAACATTTAACCATCCAAACATAACATCCAACAATGATATTTAACAAACCCATCCATCGAAAGCTGGAAATTAATTCAAGATAATGAAAACTAATGAAATAAAAAAATGAAGCAATGATTAAATAAACCATTCATCGATATAAACATTCAAGATATGTTTACGAATCACATTTAGATAGGGGATTCAAAGATACCCCAAACAACTAGAGACTACTCACTACTTATTACAAAATAATAAGAGATAAGGAAAGAATAAACTCAAAAATTTCATGGAGGAAGAAAATCTAGCTGAATCCCAAGCTTCTTCAAACTTCTTATCCAAATCTTCAAAGTAAATGAGTTCCCATTGTGAAAGAATGGAAATCTGAGCTAAGAATGGTGTTAAATCTAAGTATTTTGCTATAAATCTACCTATTTTTAAGCATAATCTATGTATCTATTTATAAAAATAAAATAATGAATGAAATAATGAATAAAGAAAACCTAGATCTGAAGAGGAAGAAGAACTCTCAATTCTGTAGAAAATTTCGCTATATATAGGCCAAAAAGTGTCACGGTCAACAGGAAATTTATATTGACCGTGACCTATTAAAATCCCTTTAACAACTACAATGGGTCACCGTCAACACCAAAATTCTATTGAAAGTGAGGTAATCCTCAACTAGCTTCTAGATAGGGGTCATGGTTAACATCAAAAATCTATTGATCGTGACATAACTCTCATTTGCATTCTGGACTAAAAACTTGACTACCTCATGGTCAACACCAAAAATCTGTTAACCATGATGTCCTTATTTTCTTGGTTCTTTATTGACTGGCTTCCTAGGTCACGGTAAACACCCCTTTAAGAATAATGGCACTCTTAACCGTGACACTCCTTGAAACGGTGCATTTTGACAGAAAGTATAGGTCACGGTCAATAGGTAAAATTTGCTAACCGTGAAGTACCTGTAAAAATTACAATTAAGCACAAAATTCCATCAAAAGCTCTCCAAAACTCATGAAAAATAGGATTAACTAAATTTAGATAAAAATTATTAAACAAAAACAAAAACAAAGCAAAAGACACTAAAAAGATACTAAAACTATACTGAAAAGGAACTAAAAATAGACATTGAATTGGAGTTATCACCAAGCTTATTGTTCTTTAATCGTGTTTTAATTTTAGTTAAACTTGTTGTTTTGAGGTTTTCTTTTTAGCATTAAGAAGTGGTGATCTTTATTTTGTGAATACTTGCTAAGTGTTGTAATGTTAGTATGCATGTAAGAGGTTGTTGAATTTTTAAAAAAGTGCAAAATATTATTGGACACAGCTAAGACAATTTTGTCTCTGCCATGTGCCTTATGCATGAGTAGCTCTAGAATAGGGTACTCAGTTGAGACCATTTGGTCTCTACCGTATATAAGTCCATAGTTCGGATACAAAGGGTATCACATGATTGAGACCATTTGGTCCCTACCATGTGCATAATAAGAATTAAGTCCAGTAAGGGTGACACAATTGAGACCATTTGGTCTCTGTCGTGTGCAGATGTATATGTGTGTGAGAATAGAAGGGCTCACATGGCTCAGACCAATGGTCTCTGCTATGTACATGTTAATTGTTTTGGGAACAAAAGGGGTCACATGCCTGAGACCATTTGGTATCTATCGTGTGCTATCGGGATTTTTCAAAACAGTTTGGGTCACACACTTGAGACCATTTTGTCTTAGTTGTGTCCTTCATAAATTAATGATGTGCATTTTGGCCCATTTTGTGTGACTTGAGCGAGACCATTTGGTCTTTGTCATGTCCCTAAAGATCTCTATCATATCAATCTATAAATACACCCTAATAGTCATGTCCCTTCATCTTCTCTCAATTTTTCTTCTCCCTTATTCGAGATTCTAGCACTTTCACCCTATTTCCCTCATTCATAGTGCATTTTGTTTGTCAAGCATCATCAACAACAAGTAATCCATCTTTTGTTTTTTTATAATTAATCTCCATTTTGCTTTGATTCTCCATGCTTTTGGCTATTAGTAATGTTCATTGTTGTTGTTGCGATGTCCGTAAGCATGAGATTTGTCTTGAGTGGCTAGAAAAATCCATTTTTTATTGTTTTTGCTTCTGTAATTTTGAGAAAAATAGATTTACTTTGGTTGTGTGCACTTAATGATTAGTTTTACAAGTGTTCATCTTGTTCAAATTACATTGTGATTGCAATTCTAGTTGATGTATGCCATGTGTTTGTAAAAATTTCTCAAAAAAGAAAATTTTAGTTTTGTAGCCAACAACCTAAGAATTTTTCTTGTAGTGGTCAATTTTGATGCCTTTTTAGATGATAGAATGCAATGCTTGTGTTTTATATGCTTTCTTGATGTCAATTCACTCATATATATATCTAGAGCTTGAGCTAGTTTAATTTGGTATAAAATTTTGCTTGAAGAGTTTTTAACTTTGCATTTGCATTGCCTTTATTGGTTTTGTCATGATTATATGCCCTTTTGTTGACTTTTAGCTTCTTTTTCAATAGTTTGTGTCATCTAACTTGTAGCATTGCATTGATCTTTCAAATTGGTCATGTGATTCTTTTAAACATAGTAAGTTTGAGCATTTATCTTGTTGTACAAATTAGCTTGCTTCAAGTTAGTTGTTTGTATTGCATCAAGTTTTTCTGTTCAATTGCATTTGCATCGTTTAGATACTCCTTTTATTCTTAATCTTTCTATTCAAAGCTTGTCCACCTGTGTGTGTGGTATGTGAACCATTTAATCTTCATTTTCCTTTAATTGGTGTGTTTTACACATAGAATGCCTTTCTTTGCTTTGTATGACTAGTTTTTTCATTCTTTATGTTGATGAGAGTCAAACTTAATGAAAATTGTCTACTTTTGCAGTGGCACCTAAAAAAAAGAACGGAGGCAGGATCTTCATCCTCAACCCCCCAAGAATCCAAAAAATCTAAAGTCCCAGGCTAGGTCCCTACTGAGTTCAAAGAGATTGGCCCACATTCACACAAGTGAAGTACATAGCCAAATTGTACATTGACATGGATTTGATGGAGTAAATTCACATAAAAGATGAATTGGAGCACTTAATTGCTAATGTCGGATTGGCAGAACTTATTAGCAGAAGGGAGATAGTTAATCCCAATCTAATGAGGGATTTCTTAACCATGGTGAGGATCCACATTGGAAAAACAACCACACTGACAAGGGGAATGTGAGTTTTTAGCTCAATAGAAGTTCACACTATATAAGTTTCAACAAATTCTCCACCATTTTTGGATTTGATCCCCATGCTGCAAGGGGGATTGATAATCTAAACAAGCAGGAGATTTGGAACAAAAACTATGATGAGGAGGAGCCTACTATTTTTTATGCGAGCAACACCAAAACCCACCATTTAAGATCACCAGCTGAGAATCAAGCACCGATACCTAGCCTTGGTGGTTTTTAGCCACCATCAAGGTTTAGGAAATGTAAATGCAAATAAGGCTCTTATCCTATATATGATGCAAAATTCCATCCAACTCAATGGAACTGTATTTATTGCTACCAAGATTGATGAACTATGAGCTTATAAGAAAAGATCAACGAAGATTGCTTTCAGAGGTATTATCACCACATTGGCTAGGGCAGTCAATTACACAAGCTTGGGTAAAGCTATAGGCAATTCAATTGCTATTGACAAATAGATGCTCAAGAAAATTTTGGTGCCCATGGACGACCCAAGGTTCCCCAAGTAGGGTTATACGGAGGTGTCTCGTAAAGCAGCCTATACGAAGGCTATGAATAAGCAAGCAACATAGCTCCAATGGGCAGAGGCAGCAGCTATCACTTTATCATCAAAGTAATACACTGCCATCAAGACCCGTTTGGACACTATAACGTAGCGGATGGATAAGATCGTAGTAGCCTTTAGCGTGATACAGTCTCGCTTTGACCACTACTTGCCTCCACCATCATACGAGTGACATTTTTTCAAGGATTTCCTCATCCCCATAATTTTGTGAATGATATGTCTGTATTTATCTTAGGGTAGCAAAATTTTAAGTGTGGGGTGAGGGTATTTTAGAGATTTAAATTGTTGGATGTTTTACTTACTCTACTCACCACAGTAGTTTTAGTCTTGTTGTATGTTTTAATTTAGTAGTTAAATTAGTATGTCTTAACTTCTTTAAATTGTTGTTTATGATATTTTATATTATGCTTGTTTATCTCTTATTTAGCTTTAGCTATATTTTCTTTAGTTGTGTTTCTCTATTTATTTTGCAGCTTTTGTTTACTCACAGAATTGGAGAAAGAGATCACGAAAGAGGAAAATTTCAAGGATTTATATTCTTTTGTGACCTTTGGACCTACCTTGGTTATATTATATCCCTTGCAAGCCCTTTTAAGCCTAATTAAGCATTCTCAATGTGTACTAAGTATTTTTGTTGAATTACATATGCATTTTAATCCCTTAAGCCTAAAAAGCCTTTGCTTTGCCCTTTTTTTGAACTGGCCATTCTAAAAGTCAGTGAAAAGAGTTTTTATTAAAAAATGCTAGTGAGTGGAGTGAAGGGTTATGCTTGAAGGGTTAAAATCTAAGTGGGAATGCATTACAAATATCAAGTGAGACTAAAAAATTTCAAAATGTAGTCTTCTTTAAGAAAAATATCATTAGGTCCCTGCTTATCAAATGTAAAAATCGATTGCTCTATGAAAGAAAAGTTAGCAATCTTGGTTCCATCTAAGTGTGTGGTACTCTATGCATAGAAGAGAGGGATCTTAAGCTCTTTAAACATTAATTGAGTTATAATCTTAGAAAAAAATTTAGAAAGAATCCTTTCTTTTCTTTATGCTTTTCCTTTGAGAAATGTTCTACATTTTGAATATTTGAAATTTGGCAATATTGAGGAGTGATTAAAGATAAATTTAAAGTCTACTTTTTAGAAGAAAAGGGGTGAGTTGAGGTAGAAATGGTTGTTCTAAATTGTGTATCTTAATCCTTTCTTGATAGCCATACCTTAACCATATTACAACCCTTTAAGTCCTAAGGATCTTGTCTTATTAAGAGTTATATACAGAGATGACCTTCGAGTCCTGGTGTTAAAGGAGAGGCTTATGACATCTTTTGAGTTTCGAGAGTAAAATCGCATGTGCAATCTTTGCACATGAATTATTTTCTTGGTCGTTGGATTACACCAAAATTTTTACCATTTTAAAGCCGCTTTAAAAACGTTTTGGCCTAGAACACACACACCAGGAGACTAACTAGTATGATTTGACCTAAATTCTTTTCGAGTTAAGATAACGATTAGTGACTTCTATTGCAGTGTTATTTAGCTTTCTCTGAATTTGTGATTTCTTTCTTTAAGTTTGGAGATGTGGGAATGTAGTTTGTTCATTTGCTCGAGGACGAGCAAAAACTAAGTGTGGGGTAGCTGATAACTCCGATTTAATGTTTAATGATAGTGTATTTTTATATGTGTTTACATCTCGTTTTGCATTTTTTATGTTTTAAGTGTTAAATTTCTCTTTTTGTGCTAAATAAGATTATATTAAGATTTGTGAAGTTTTTATGTGTTTGATGGTGCAATTTTGACTTTTGTGTAGAAAAATTAACTTGCAGTCAACTTAGACCATTTGTCTCAGTCGTGTGCCTTATAGACCTGCAAAATGCATCATTTCACTAAAAGACTTGGCTGAGACCATTTGTCTCTGTCGTGTCCAATGCAGAGTTCGAGCATGATTAAGTCCAAAAGGGTGTGCATGGCTGAGACTAAAGTATCTTAGTTGTGTGCTTAAGCTATGGTACTTTTTTAATTAGTTTGACTTGATTGAGACCATTTGTCTCCGTTGTGTCCCTCTGTAGACAAGTATAAAAGCTACATTCTCTCTAGCTTTAAAGGAGATCTTTTTAGGTTTTTGAAGTTAGGTTTTTCTCTGTAGTTTTAGTTCGTAGTTTAACTACCTGAACTAGGGTTAACTTATTGACAAGATGACGATAACTACCCTACCAAGAGACTCATTGGATTAGATGGTATGTGTTTTAATCAACCAAGAGACTCACTGTCTTAAAAGGTACTTATTTTAATTAACCAAGAGATTTGCTGCCTTACGTATGCATCTTTTTCCTTTTACTTTGAATTTTGGCTCACTTTGGCACTAGTGCACTAGCTCCCAAAAATTAGGGGCAACTGTAAACACCATGAAGTGAGGCAGCCTACATTAGGATTACCCGATTATGAGGAAATAGTATATTTCTGACGATAGGTGTGGATCTCGAAGCTTCGATTGTGAATTTCTCACAATTTTCTTAAAGATTTTATGATTTTTCAAGTGTTTTCAAATGGTTTTAACAAAAAAACATGAAATACCTTGATTTTGGCCTTCAGTGGTGATAGACGATCATCTATCATGTAAGGATTGGTCGTCTGTGGCCATCTCTCTCCTATCTAAGTCAGAATAAGGGCATTTTTATAAATTTTAGATTTTTGCCTAAGGGGCGCCTGTCATGACAAACGATCATCTGCAGTTAAAAACCCAGATTTTCTACATTTTTGGAAATTTAAAATAGGAAAATGAGTTTTAAGGGAATTTTTATCTAGATTTTAAGGGATCAACATCTCCAGATTTGGGAAGATAGAGTTGGAATTAAACTTTAACTCTACCCTGGGTATAAAAGGAAAATATTTTAGGGTTTCCAGGGGGGATCACTCTTGAATAAAGAGGTAATTCTTAGAGGGAAGAAAATCTAATTTCTCTCTCTCTAAAAAGAAAATTCTCTTAAACAACTCTTTTGATCCAAACACACACACACACAAAGAATCGTTCGATTTTCTAGAACACAAAGAATATAATTAGAGTGGAGATCTGAACTTCAATTAATTCAAAGTCAGAATATTTCCTGAGGGCAATATTCTAGGCTCCTCTTTTGCTTTTTCTCTCTCTAAAAATTACTATGTATGGTTATGTTAATCATTGTTGAAATAAATGTGTTTATGTGTTGTGTTTCATTGATTCATATGTCTAAAATATGATGATGTATGAATCTAGATCAATGTGCATGCTAATGATTTGATCAAGTTAGAGTTTCCTCCATTGTTATATATATTCAAGCTTATGTTTTATTATATTATTTTGGAATTTAATGAGTTTTAGTATGTTTAATGCATGATTTAGGGTTATAGTCTTATTTTGGCATGTTTTAGGACTTAATAATTGAGTATTTAGGGTTAGTTGCAATTTTGTATGATTTTTTGGTGCTTTTCTTGCATTTTGTTCTATTCTACAAGTGGTGAATGGGAAGAAGCCCCCATGAACAGCCATCTGTCAAAGCAACAGATGGGACATCGTAGGAGTTCCTTCTCATCCCATCCCTCCTTCAATTGTGGCCTTTTATCACCTTCTAAGGGCGTTTATGGCTGACTTTTAGGCTTTTTTCATATATTTTATGCATTTTATTGTATTTGTATTATTCCTTTGATCCCAAAAATGTTTATTTGTCATCCTGTATCATTTTGATTATGTTCATATTTTAATTATGTATATATGGTTGAATGAATATTTTTTTTTCGTATTTTGTTGTTTATTTGTGTAATGCTAATTTATTTACCTTTTTTGTGGTTTTTTGTGAGTATGTGACGTAATCATTTTGGGAGACTGTGTAAGGCATTTTTCATTGGGAGTCATGTCTCAATTGGATGATGACCACTTCCTGCCATTCGGTCACCTATTTCATCTATTTATTTTATTTTATTTATTATTTAGCTTATTATTTATTATTTTGGTATTCTTGGATGTATTTTTATTTCAGGAATGTAATAGCTAGTAAAAAAGGGATTTTTGTGCATGTCTAAAAGGAAAAAGCACTCAAAATTATTTTTATTAATTAATTTAGGTTTTTCTTCAAAACTTGGACCAATGTTCAATTTTCCATCCAAAGCCAAACAAAAGACAAAAGGGGATTTTTTGTAAAAATATGCATGAAAGAATCAATGTTCCCACTCAAATGAATACCCTGATTTATATATGTATATCATTTTATTTTTATTGTTGGATAATTTGCTTATGTAATAAGCTTAAGTAGTTGGAATTTATTTGTTTATTTATTTATCGCTTTTATTGTTTGTTTGAAATGTTTATTTAATTCTATTGATTTGTATCGTGTGAGATAGGAAAGTGGATTAAAATTTAAAATTCAATTATAAAATAACACATAACCAAGGTGCTTAAATAAGAATGATATCCCGAACATCAATCTCTATTTGGGCATCAAAAAGTTGAGAATCATTTTCCAACGTTCTATTGGGTGGCGACTCTATGACACCTATCTTGTTTGGACCCATTAGTAGACATCTTCATGGGTTGACTACAAATAATAATTTGGATTTGATCCCTTCTATTGCAAAATAGCCAATTTATGATTAAAAGTGAGCCCCATCCAATCTCAGACCCTAAAAATGGGCCTCCGAGGACCTAACCAAAAATTAGTGTGGCTCTGACGCATATTACATAGTGGCCAGCCCTCTTAGTGAGAAAATTTTAGGATTTCTTGTTTTCTTCTTTACTAATTCATCTCCAAGAATTTACAATCTTGAGTTGGAAGAATGGAGAAAAAGAGAGAGAGAGAGAGCTGTAGAGCAAGTGAAAAGGTGAGAATTAAATTGATTTTAGTTGGAATTGTTCCCTTTTTTTTCTTCTTTTTCTTCTATTTCTTCTTCTTCTTTTTCTTCTTCTTCTTCTTCTTCTTCTTCTTCTTCTTCTTCTTCTTCTTCTTCTTCTTCTTCTTTTCTTTAACATGTATTTTAGAAAGGGTATAATGGATGTTTAAATATTTATTTATGGGATTTTCTAGTGAAAACTGAAGAACAAATGAGAGACAAAGGAAAAGTAAAAGTGTAGAATTGGAAGAGAAAAGATAGGGCATGCTTTAAAAGGTCTGGGAGTTTTTGCTACTTTGTGTGTATGGTATGCTTTAGTTACTAGAAGTGTTTTAGGGATTGTATAAATGATGTATGAATGTGAATTTGATAATGAAGTGTACATAAATGGGGTTAGTGTAAAGATATGAATATTAGGGTGAAATTTGATGCAGAAATCATGTAATTTGCAAATAGTGTTTTGCCTATAAATGGAGTTAGAGAATTCTAATTAGAGTAATTCTAAATGAAGCTTAAACTAGACATCTAGACCTTAATTTTGTATGAAGAGATTGAATTTTGGTTTTTCCCTTAAGACTAGTGAAAATTGGTATGAAATAGATTAATGGTAGTGAACCTATCAAATAGAGCAATCTAAACTCTTTTAGTGATATCTTGGGATAAAGATGCCCAAATGACTTGATTATTGATTATATGGAAACTAAAGACAAAAATAATTTTCTATAAGACATTTTGTTGATAAATCACGTTTTCCATGCCTAAATCCCAATGCAATTTGAACCAGAAAAGCTATCTACTGAAAAACTGGACATTTAAGTCATCCCAATTGGATTGGTTTCCAATTTATCCATGTTGATGCATTCTATACTGGACAAAATGCAATCTACCTAACTGAATTGAAGTTCAATCCAGTCGAGTACCCCTTATTCCAACCTATTATTGAGTTTTAAACACCGAAAAGTTATCGAAATACACTTGAACTTTCTTAAATATGTTTAGAACCTTATAAGCACATGTATAGGGATATAATATGACATATTGTATATGAAATGTATGATGTTACATTGAAATATAGAATGTGAACTAAATATGAACATAAGAAACTAGGCATATAAGACATGATTTAAGTATGTCAGTGAGTGTATGCATCCTAATGTTCCAAAATTTAAATCGAACGTCCTCAAATGTTTACCAAACTATACAAGCACATGTTTATCGTTAATATGTGATGTAATGAACATGATATAAGTAACTAATCATTAAAGTATGTAACTTAATAACATGTATAGAAATGGATTGTAAATGCATAAATATTCGTTTATATGCCTTGCTAGTGATAAGTTTATTGCAAGTATGATTGAAATCCTATTTCTAGTGTTTGAATTTAATTATGCAGAAATGGTTATATGAATAAAGTGTATAGTGTATAGTTCATGGATGAGTGATCAGTGTAATGAAGTACTTTAGTGAGAGAAACCTTCATTTAGGGCTTAAATTGGATATAAACATGGACATATATGGGATAGTAATTCAATACCTTTTGGTATCTAATGTTGGCACCATAATGGTGTCTAATGATTTGATACCTTTTGGAATCTAATGTTGGCATCGTAATAGTGCCTAGTGACCTGATACCTTTTAGTATCTAGTGTTGACACTGTAATGGTATCTAGTGATTTGATAGCGGTATGGTATATATCTAGTGTTCCCATTTGTCACCTATATCAAGTTCAAACTACTAAAGCGATCATATATTATAATGTAATTAGCAGGATGTTAGAAATGAGCATAATATAGGAGATTATTGACTTACTAATGAATATTATTGTTAAAACTAACAATTGTGTATAGCTAGTGTATATGTGAAATGGAATACATGATGATGGTAATACAATATATATGTGTATGGATGTGCATGGTTCATATGTTATATGACAATTACAGCAAAGTGGTAGCTGAATGTTTAGAACTATGTGGTTTTGGTTTCTGATTTCGGGATATATAGGAGGCTTGAAATACAAATTTGAAGTCCAAACCAAATACTATATGTATTGTTAAGTATGCAAGTGTTAGTGGCAAACTTAGGGAAGTAACTCGATATGAAAATTTTAAGTAATCTTGCCTCAAATAGAATGGAATAAGTGTCTAATAAAGGTAAATGAACATGAGTGAATAGTCGATATGTTCGTATACTTAACGGTAATTCTAATAAGTGAAGGTTAGTGCTAGATAAGTCTTGGAAAAAAAGGGTGATGCTGGTGGTGTGAATAGTGTAATAATAAAATATTAAAATTATTGATTAATTGAGTTATTAGTTGTACTTGTGATTAATTATTACGTATGACTTCGTTAGAATTGTTGTGTAAGTAGATACTAAATTAAATTCTTGCATAAGGAGGAGAAGGAAAAGTTCAAGGAATTTCCTTAGAAGATGTGTGTTTTTGAAATATATATATATATATATATATATATATATATATATATATATATATATATATATATATATATATATATATATATATATATATATATATATTGTAAAGACATTTTTATATAATTATGTATCAGAAATTGTATTTATTGTAGTAACTTATTATTAATGTAATATAGTGAAAAATTATTTGAGTTTAAGATTATATTGTTATTAGTGAACTTTGGTATGATATTGATAGTCGACAGTTCAACGCCCATATATACTCCTATAGGGTTTTAATTAAGGTGTTACACGGTGTTTCTTCTAAAATCTGTCAACTAATTTTCAATTTAAATATCTTTGAGATTTTTTTTTTTTTTTACACATTCTACCCCACTAAATACTTATGAATTTATTTTTTTCATTATAATTGTTAGAGGATGTCTAAAATTCTGCATATTTCACTTTTAAATATAAAAAATATTTTGAAGTGCTGTTGGGCTTTTTACGAAAAGTTTTTTTTTTTTTGCCTATTACATTAGAAATCTGTATTCTTGATTTCTAATTTCTGCTAATTTTGACTGTCCATTGTACATAAAAGACGTTGTTTTATTTTGAAAGATACATCGGTATATTAAATTTATTACCAATGTTGACGAATTATCCTTAAAAATATTGTTCATACACTTCTAAAATTTTGTGATATTAGAATTTTGCCCAACATAATGTTCTCGACGTTTGAAATCATCCACCGTCGATTTCTGAAAAAGAAAAAAGAAAATAACATCTTGAATCCATCAATCGTTTCAGCGTGAAGGTAGTTTTACTTTGATATGCAATCATTGATCTGCTTTAAAAAAAAAAAAACACTCAAATCATAATAGATTAATAGTCATATGATAGGTTTAATTTGCCGCCGGTTATATGACTTAATTTATTGCTTTATCATACACAAAGATATAATAGAATTCTCTTCTAGCAGTGGAACGCTTCTTTTTGGAAAAAGGTAATTAATTCTAATTTTATTGCTAGTTCATGGACTTCAATATCACTGTGCTTTCTTATCATGAAAAGGCAAAAGCCATTTGATGATGATGATAAATAAATAAATAAAAGTTTGGCTGTTAATTATATTATTTTGTCACGCTGAACTCCGGCACTTCTATTTTCCTTTTTGTTTATTATAGTACGTATTTCATTTTTCAAGTGTTGAAAATTATTTTTTTAGGAACAATCTTTTTTTTTTTAATCACTTCATACAATATTCAGAAACATATCCTAATTATAATCAATTACGTCAAGTTTCTTGTAGTCAAACATATCCTTTTTCTACTTTATTATGTATTTGAGGATGAATGGTCTGAAAATTTGATTGAAATTAATGTGAGGAAGCAAAAGAGACAGCTCTAAAGGGAGAGATGGGCTTAAAATAAAAGTCATGTCGTCAACAGCATATATGCTCCCCCATTGCATTTTAAGCCATACTTTTAGCTCTTGAAATATAACTAAATAAAGTTAAAACATTTTAATACTCTAAAAATATTTATAAATGACTCACTCATACCTTCATTAATTAAAATAAAAAATAACAAAAAAATATAAATATATTTAAAATGTCAAAATAAAAATAAAATGAAAACTACGTAATATTTTTATTTTAAAAAATGACACTAAGGAAATATTAAAAAAAATCAAAAAAGTATATCGGTTAAAGCGAAAGGAAATGAATAATATATGCATATATATAACACTATTCAAAATAGATTAGGTGGTGAGTTCTTGGCCATTAAACTTCAGTAACATGATCCGCTGGCTAGTTAGGTTTGGTCAATTAAGGAGCAGGATTTGGGTTAAAGGTCAATGGAAGAGTGAGTTTTGGGTTCCAGCCTAACCTTGCTATCTTTGGGTAATGCATGATGACGTCTTGCCCCTGCTCACAAGAAAAAGGTCTTAGATACTTGTTTCACTTCAACTCTCATCACTACGCCACTTTTACTTTTTCTTAATGTCGGGTAATGAATGGAAGACTTAATACAAACTTTTATATGCATATAAACACTACTATTTGCTCGCCATTTTGTAATTTTGAAAGAAATTTTCCATTTTCAATATCTTTTAGATATCAAAAATAGTAGAAAAATGAAAATCACTGTAAGGAAATACTTACATGCATTAATAGTAGCTTGAAAAATCTTCTAATAAAAAATTTTCTGCTTATATGTCAAGTGATGTGGCAATGCTTATATGGAAACCATGTGCCATTCGTCCACTGTAACAATAATATTGTTACTTTTGACTTTTGAGAAAATTACTCGCTGTGATATCAATATTTCTAGCTGAATTTTTACCCTTCCAACTTTAAATGAAAAATATTAAAATATTTAATTTTTTTATAGTTCAGTAATTTCTTTTGTCATCCATATGTTATAATTTTTTTCATTATATTATGACAATGGATGTACTAAAAATGAAGTTAAAAGCCTTAAAAAAATAAAGAAAGAAAGAAAACTACTTTCGAGATTAAATAACAAAAATGAAACGCTTTCCACACGGCTGGTATAGTCAATAGCGTACTACCCTTTCTATAGATTTGCTGTCAACTTTTTTTTTTCTCTTTTTTGTTTTTTTTGGAAATCACTATCAACTTTTATTAATTATTAAACACATATATATATAAAATCAATGAACATCTCAATATTAATTGAGATACATTGGTAAGTTTGTAATTCGACCTTATGCTCTCCTTCCTCTTTCTAGATATATATTATAAAAACTGTATAACAGAAAAATCTCTTCTTGATTGTATCATGCGTGCCTTGATTAAAAAAATAATAATAACAATACGATTGTATTATACTTGAATTTTTGTTTTTATCCGTTATACTTAACTATGCGTTCTTTTTCTAAAGGTATAAAAGTTGGATCATAATAAATTATTTTTTCATAAGAAATTTCACAGGCATAATTAAAATAACCTATTTTTAATTATATCCATAATACATTTTTCATGGGTTCAGAATCGGCAACCGTCAATTTTACCTGCTGTAATGCAAATACAAAAGCAAACATGTTTACAACTTTATATGTATTCCAACCGGCTTACGCCAATTCTTGTTTGCTATGTTTTAATAGAATAGCAAAACAATCATATTCATAAAGCTGTCCCTCGCAGTTTTAAAAATAAATAAATAAAAAAAGTAACTAAACTCTGTTTGATTTAGATAGTGAACATAACTGATAGTTGATATTTATTATTAGTAACGGATAACTAGTTGATAATTAAATTAAGTATTTGATAAATTTTAATAAAACTATCGCTAATAGATTATACTAAAATGGCATTATTCTTTAATGTAATGGCACTCCTTTAGTCCATATTAATAAATAAACAAACAAAATATAATACAATAACTTAAAAGTTGCCCCAAGGGGTCATTTAGTGCAAAGAAAATATTAATCAATAAATATAAAATTTTCATAAATGCATGAAATAACTACCCTATGCTTATTAATCAATAAATAAATAATTTATAAAAAATAAATATCAATAGTATTTGGTAATTTATTAATAGAAATTAAAAATGTGTATATTTACAAATAAATAAATAAATAAATTAGTAAAAGGTCATGAAAATGTTTAAAATGGTGATTTTCCAAATGATATCTATCTAAATAGTAAGTAAACACCTCCTTTGTTTTAAATTAAGCGGTTGGGATAGAAAAAGTTACCAATTTTTTTCAATAAATAGATCAAATATCCTCCAAGAATTGAAACTCAAAGCTTTACAATGACAACGGTTTGAAATTACTGAATTGTTTCCTGCAGGAGAACTCTTGTTCAATGCACCAACGAACCTGCAAATACAAAAAATTTGACTGGATCCAATGAGGGGACTATCCGATGATCAAGTCAATAATCTGTGAGAGAATAAGGTTTAATGGGGTAAATCAGTTTAGAGCCATACCTGTTCATCACAACTTCCTTTTATAGGGGTGAGTGTCCCATCCTTTTTTGGAATCCTGATAGCCATGGAAATTATTTATTCACCAGACTTCTATCTGAATAAGGAGTCTTCCTTCAATGGGAGATTAGACTCCGACCCATGTTCCTAGTTGAACCCTAGGAACGGGCTCACTTAGGTTGCTGGTCATTGTAATTGAGAAAGCAAACTATGCGCCTGGACTTAAGGCCCTTAAGCCTAGTTCGGTTATCATAAGTTTCCCTTTGAGGTGAGATATTTATGTTGATATTACTCCAGACTTCCTGTAATGGTTTAAATTATTCATCCGAGCTACCATAACTGTTTCCCTTTTCGAGAGCTGCCGTGACACTTCGATTTTCGTACTCGCAATAATTATAGCCCTTTCGATCCCCATGCTATCAGAGTCATAATTGCGTCTCCTCGAGTTCTGAAACCAGTTGTCAATCATAATTAATTTCATATATATCAGTGCAATCTACATTGTTCGACTCTTTTTTATCAAATGGCTTATCCTCGCTATAAATACCCCTTGGATTGTTTCATTTTTACCTTTTTCGCAGTCATTTCTCTATTTTCTCATCTTGTTTCCTTGGCGTTTACCACATCCATCTTGAATAGATTTTTCGATTTTCAGGTCAGTCTCTCTATCGTCTTTTTTCTTCACTTCCTTTCTTGCTCCTGCATTCCTTCTCTTTCTTTCTTTTTTGTTTTTTAGTCTTTATTGCGAGATGAGTGGGACCTCAGATTCTAGTAAAATTAGGATTTCTGATAACCTTTTAAAGGATAGTACCCCAAGCATTTCGGCTCGTAGTTCGTCCACCTTTAGTATACCCATGGAGCTCCCTGAGCTCCAGATAATTCCTCCGAGCTCTAGTCCAACTATTGAGGTTATTGCTTCGAACCTCCTGAGTGTAGAGGTGCCAGCGACTACCAACTTCAAACCGCGAAAACCACCAAAATCCAATCCTCATATAGCCAACGTGGGTTCATCTATAAATGCTGCCGAGTTGCCGAGCTTGCGGGCCAAGTTAGCAATAGCCCCTCGATACAAACTCTTGGCTCCTAGCCCTCATATCCAAGCTAGTTATAATTTTAATGATAAGAAGAAACTAGTTCTCTATAAAGCTAATGTCGAAGCTGGGGTTACTATTCCCCTAACCACTTTTGAAACTTTCCTTTTAAAATACTATGACCTGACTGTCAGCCAATTGCATCCTAATGCCTGGCTCACTCTTACCGGGCTCCAAATTTGGACGACAGAGAAAGGGATCGACCTCACTATCTGCCTATCCAAGACAGCCCACGTGGTTGGTCCTAAAAATATGACCAAAAACTAATGTTATATATAAGCTAGGCCGAGGTACGAAATTTTTTCTGGAAAGCCAAAGTTCCTTAAAAATTGGAAGCATCGGTTTTTTGTTCTAGAGAGCGACAAGGAGTTCCCTTTCTAGACATCCTGGGGTCTATTTGTGAATAAGAACGAGCCCCGCGTCATGCTTAATGAAGATGAGGAGAATACCTTAGCTCAATGGAGAGAGCTATGTCACGGAAAGCGTGATGTTTAAGAGGTTTTGGACCCTAAGTCCTCCCCCACGCCTCCAAGCAATATTTGAGGTATATCTTCTAATTTCCCTTATGGATGTTAATTCTAATTTTCTTCTCATTGTGTTATTTCTTTGTAGTCATGAAAAGGGCCAAAAAATCATCTTTCGGTGATAAGGTCAAGGCCAAAAGAGCCAAGCTTGGGGAAGGGTCCCAGTCTGCCGATGTCAAGCCAAGAAAAATTAGGAGTAAGACTTCTGCTCTTGCCTCCGTACCTCCTACTCTTGTAGCAAACGTGGTAGTGGGCTTTGTTCCTACTCCTCCAAGTCAGGATGAAAACTTGCCTGCTATGCGCTTACCGCTGAACAACCTGTCCAACACTATAACTATCTTCGATGCTTCTCCTACCACCCCGACCAAGCCTCAGCCTAACGTAGGTCGGCCTTCAGTTTTCCTTCCTGATCTATCTTCCTCCCGAGCTTCAGAGCACCGATTGATGCCATTTTCTTTGGAATGGAACGAGCGATTAATAAGATGATAGAGGAGGTTCAGAGTCTTTAGCTATCTAATCCCCCTGCCTATAGCTCTACGAATCTAGAGTTCAACAATTTATGCTCATTGTTGACCTGTATTCCGAAGAAAGTGTCATCATTTTTGAATTTGAGGGTGAATTGCTTGTCTTTAGTGATGAGGCGATATCAGGTCGAGGTACCTTGTTTGTACTCATGGTTGTATTTTTTATCTTTCTTCTTTCCTTTTCCCCCCTTGTTTTTTTTCTATTTTTCTTTTTTCCAAAGTGTAATCCTTTCCAACGCCGTGGTTGGAAAAATGAGTCGGCTTCTGGACCTTATAAGGGATGAGAAGAGGATAACCTCCGATCTGAAGGACAAGCTAAAGGAAGCCAAGCAAACTATTATTGCTTGGAAAGATCACGTAGCTGTGCATGAGGCCAAAGTCCAAGAGGCAGAGGAGACCCTTTGTAAGGGAGTCAAGGAGGCAAATCACAAGTTATCTGAGGCCAAGGCTTCTGCTGACAAACCCAAGAGGACTGTCGAGCTACTAAGGCTGAGCTCGAAACGTATCAAGTAGAGAAGACGGACTTGGAGAGCAAGGTCGCCTCGCTTGAGAAGAGGCTCTCCGAGATTGAGGAGAAAATGGACGATCTAGCTACAGAAAAGGCGGTTGCTTATGCTATAAGATCATCCAAATTTTCAAGAACAAATTCCCTCATGAGGATTTTTCTTGGATCGATGATATAGATCTTGATGAGGAATAGATGTCTTTGTCATTCTGTAGCCTCCGAGGTCATCTTCTCTTGTACTTTTGATATTTATAAAAAGCGTTACTTTTGCTTTTTTATTAATTTCACCATTTATTTTTTCGCACTTTTGCTATTCAATGGCGTTTTTATTCTTTAACCGAAATTAGCCGTACGTGTTGTCATATTTTTCCCATCCATTTGCAAGAGACCTAGTAAAGCGAGATTATCTTTGAGAAATCTTAAAAAAAAATTTAGAGACATAATTAATTGAATAAAAAAAAAGCTTCCAGCTTTAGTTGTCGAGCTAAGCTTTTTATTGATTTGCATGCTTACAGCTTAAGCTGCCAAGCTGAGCTTTTATATAGAGCTACTTTTAGAAGAATACAAAGTTTTCAGTAAGTTCAAATACGAAGTATGCTCTCTGGCGATCATGCCTGACCAAGCTAGGCATTGTGTTCCTCTTGGCAGACATGCCTATTAGGATTTAGACTTATATGCCCCTGGCGATCATGCATGTGGGTTTTGCCAAACTGTTCCCGACGAATATGCCTATTTGAGCTTTGGGGCTTCTAGCGAGAATGCCTGTGAGCTCTGGCGATCATTGTCCCCGGCGAACATGCCTATTTGGTTGAGGTTACTGGTAGTATTTTTTCAAGTTGCTAATGTTTCACGAATGCGACAACACTTTTCCTTCCATATTCTTGAGCATGTATGCACCGAAATTGACTACTTCATGTACCTCAAATGAACCTATCCAATTGGGACTCAATTTGCTAACCCCTATAACTGTCTGAGCTTCAATGGCTTTCTTTAGTACTAGTTCACCAACTTGGAATGTTCGGGGCTTTATTTTCCTGTTACAATACGAAGCCATCCACTATTTGTAGGTTGTTGCTCGAATCTGGGCTTGCTCTCTTTTTTCTTCAAATACATACAAGTAGTATAACAATGACTCCTTATTTACTTCATGATTGTGTTGCTCAACTCGCAGGCTCAACATTCCAATTTTGCAAGGAATGACTACATCAACGCCATAAGTTAGGAAAAAAAGGGTTGCGTTTGTTGCTGATCTAGGCGAGGTTTGGTATGCCCATAGTACGCTATATAGCTCGTCGACCCAGAGGCCTTTGGCTTCATCCAACCTCTTTTTTAGCCTCATTAATATTGTTCTATTCATTACTTCGATCATGCCGTTTGATTGGGGGTGGTAAACTAGTGTGAATCTGAGCTCAATGTGTAGCTCTTCACAAAAATCCCTAAAAGATTGACAATAAAATTATTTTCCATTGTTAGTAATGAAAGTGTTAGAAATCCTGAACCTAGTTATTATCGACTTTCAAACAAATTTGATAATGTTTGTCGGAGTAATTGTTGTCAATGGCTCTGCTTCAATCCATTTGGTAAAATGATTCACCGCTACTACCAAGAATTTTCTTTGTCCGGTTGCTTATGGAAATGACCCCAGTATATCAATTTACCATTATGTGAAAGGCCAAGGACTATATATTGGGGTCTGCCATACTAATTTTTCGTGAATTATTTTTCTAAATCGCTGATATTTATCACACTTTCACACCAGTTCTTTAATGTCTACTTCCATGCTCGACCAATAATACACTTGCAACAGTGTTTTTCGAGCTATCATTTGAGCTCCTTCATGTGCCCCACAAATTCCTTCATATATTTCTCGAAGAACATAGTTTCCCTCATCCGTACTCAAGTATAGTGACCAAGGATGGAAATATGATCTCCTGTGTAGCTTTTTGTCCAAAATAGCATATAGGTTGGATTTCTGAACTATTTTCTTTGCTTCCACATGGTTTTTTGGAAGGGAACCTGTGTCTAAGAATCTATAGATCAGAAGTTACCATCCATCCATCTACTCATTCATCTGTACCGAGTACCTTTTGTATGAGGCCTGAGTGAGAACTGCCCATGCCACCCCATCTGATTTTACTGTTCTATTGGAGGATGTCTACTTGGCTAATAAATCGGCCTTCTAATTTTCCTCTCGAGGTATTTGTTCGATTGCCTATGAACTCCCACCCTATTCTAATCGAGCTAACAAGGTTGATACCATGTCTCAGTACTTCATCATCACTTTTTCTTTAGTTTTGAATTTTCTTGTCAATTGACTGACAACTAACTGTGAGTCAGAGTGGATAAGTAAGGAGTCGGGTTTTACCTCAAGGGCGTGTTAGAGAGTATGCCTTAGAGCCCATGTAATAGGGATGTTTTTCATATGTATGAAATTTATATTCTTAATAAAAGGCATCATTTATTTATTAATGCTATGTTTGAATACATGAGTTTGTAAATCTTAAATGAATAAATGAAGTCCTAGATATTATAAACACAGTGCAAAGGCAATAATGAAGGTGTTCATGATGTGAGATGTCTATTGCATGCAAATGTCTTAATATCTAAATATCCCTAGTCATAGAATTAACAAGATAGGACATTGTTAATTCGGACAGACTAGCACATGTTATGCTTCTTGAATGGTTCAAGCAGTGGTTCTCATAACTGTGATTATGAAAGATAATCAAAGCTAACATGTGGATGCTTGTTAGAAGAACAAGTTCATTGGAGACCTGCATAGAGAATCCTCACATGGATATTAAATCTATGTCAGTGAGGAATCTCTTCATAGCGGTTGTGTAAGTATCCTTAGACTTGAGATCACCAAAGTTATCTTAAGTAGCAAGTGGTATACTTTGACTCCATAACTGATTACTTCCAACTGGGAGTGAACATAGTTAGGAGATTGGGTATATCATGACCTACTTGAAGATAGTTGAGTGATTGACAAAGGATTCACCATCCCAGATTTAACAAGGGAAGTTATCTCACATGATTCTATAATTGCCTTGTTCAGTGAATCTCTGGCCAGAGTAATATGCCGAGATGGATGGAGATCCATGAAGGGCATTTTAGGAACAATGGTTAAATTAATAGAACATACATAATTAGATTTATATGAGTTGACAGAAATCCATACTCAGAATCTAATTGAGATAAGAGTGGTGAAAGGAGTAATTGCACGGTAACTGTTTCTATGGAAGGGTACAGTCAAACCACATGACTTTCCTGACATTTGGGTAGTCATGATGCCTAGCTAGAGGCCAATCATGACTTGTATAATGATGTATCCAAAGTATCAATAGGGATTGGTAAGATGATTTAAAGGAGTTTAAATCATGTGAGTTTTGAATAGAACTCACAATTACATATTATACTGCCAACATGGACAGGAACCCAATAGGTCACACACATATAGAGAAAATGGTAAAATGGTAAAATAACAAGGATAATAATATTTGATATTATTATGAAGGTAGAGAAGTGAATAAGATAATAATTAATTAAAGAGTTTAATTAATTATGATCAAATAAAATTGTCCGCGGAACTTTTGAGAAATGTTCTGCAAAATTGGACTTAATTGAAATAATATATTTTATGATTAATTATTATTATCTTATAAGTGTTATAAAACTACTATAAGTGTTATAGGACTGATATAATAATTAATAGGTCCATTGGATAAATTATAAAGGGCCAAAGGAATGAAGAAGTTGGAGGAAGCCCTCCAAAAGAGGGCCACACGCCAACTCCATACAGAAGGGCTTAGAGGGATTTTTCTTGGACCAAATTAATTTATATATGTTACATAAGTGTTATGGAACTTACATATTTAATTTGGTTGGATTTGGAATCCATTTGGGTATTTAAATTCAATTAGATGCACAAAGGGCCTAGTTTGTGGATTTTGTGCATAGACTTTTATGAAAAGGTTTAAATTGGATTTAATTAAGCACAAATGATTATAATTAATTCCAGAGGCCCAATTAATAATTCTCCAGCAATTTTAAAGAGCCCAATCTCATTAAGGAGTTGGAATTTTAACCTAACTATAAACGGCCAACTAATGAGAATTAGGGTTAAGTGATTAAAACAAAAGGAAAGTCTTTTTCTTTATTCTCTCTCCCTTTTTGCGCCAACTCCAAGCTAACTTCTTGGAATTTCGGCCAGCCCTAGTTGAACACCAATTTGTTGGTTCAATTTACCCCTCTCTAGTGTGGATTACTCATTGGAGGTGTTCGATTTTAGACACTGTGGTTTGCGACAACCCGGTGCGAAGTAAAATCAACTGTTCAACAAAAATCAAAAGTGATTTTTCTTTTTCTCATATAGTTATATTGTGTATTCATGGCAAGATCAGATCTAATGGTTAAAAAATTTTAAAATTCCGCTCATGTATGTAATGCATGTAACCGTTAAATTCCAACAGGGCGAGCTCCAGCCCGAAGCATAGTGTCTCGTATTCTGCCACATTATTTGATGATAAAAAAGATATCTTGGCCAGCCTATATATGAGTATCATCCCTGGGCTGGATAGTACGGCTCCGACACCCGCCCTTTCGATGATGCAGCTCCATCAACATACAATTTCCATGCTGTCTTGTCTGACTCATTTGGGGTAGCATAGAGTTCTATTACAAAAATCACTAATACTTGGACTTTCATAGCCAAGCGTAGTTCATACCGGATATCAATTTCTCCTAAACGTGCTGCCCACTATATTATCCTACCCGATGCCTCTGATTTTTGCATGACTTTTTTAAGCGGAGTGTTTATATGAACCACTACTGTATGTGTTTAGAAGTAAGGGCAGAGCTTCACTGCGAAATTGACAAGGGCTAGAGCTAACTATTCGACGATAAGGTACCTCAATTCAATGCCATGGAGAGCTTTACTGGTGTAGTATACAGGAAACTATTGTGTGCTTTCCTCTCTTATCAGAACTGATCCTACCGTCCCTTCTGAGACTGCTAGGTATATGAATAGGGTCTCGTCTGGTTGTGGTCGACTAAGCAGTGGTGGAGAACCTAGAAATTCTTTGAGTTTTTCGAAAGCGGATTGACATTCTAGTCCCTACTTAAAATTCTTTAGATTCTTCAAGAACTTATAAAATGGGAGGCATCTCTTTGTCGAACAAGAAATAAATCTTCTTAGCGCCGTAATCTTTTTATTTAATATCTGTACATCCCTGATCAACCTCGGTGGCTCCATTTTTATAATAGCTTTAATTTTTGTTGGATTAGCTTTTATTCCCTTTTTTTGAGATCACAAATCCAAGGAACTTACCATACCAAACTCCGAACGCACACTTTTCTGGGTTTAACTTGAGTCCAAACTTTTGAAGGGTGGAAAACATCTCTTTGAGGTCTTTGGGTAAGTCCCTCGAGGTCCCACTCTTGACTATCATATCATCTATATAAACCTCTATATTTCGACCTATCTGTCCAGTAAAAAGCTTGTTCATCAATCTTTGGTATGTTGCTTCTGCATTTTTTAGTCCAAAAGGCATCACGGTGTAACAGTATATGGCCCTATGGGTAATGAACACTATTTTTTCCTTATCTTCAGGGTTCATTGGGATCTGATGGTATCCTATCGAGGCATTGATAATGGTGATTTATATGATATTTTTAATATGCTTTTAGGTGTTTAATTAGGTTAATTTTGTGTTAATTTGGTTGAATTTGAGTTTAATTGGTCAATTTTATGATTTTGGAGTTAATTATAGTTTTGGTTGTTTTTTAGGTTCAATTTGCTGAAAAAGGGCTGAAATTGGAAAAAAGGCAAAGATTGGGGTCAAAACTGTAAAAATGAGAAATTGATGCAAGAAAGTGAGCATTCAGTCCAGAAAGTTTTCACATGACCACGTGAAATCAATGAAAAAATCTACTTGTGGCCACGTGAAGATTGAAGCTAAGAGACCCATGGCCATATGAAAGACAATTGAATGAAAAACCAAGAGGGACACGTGACCACGTGTGAGGAACAGGGGAAGCACATGTGACCACGTGTGAAGAAAAACTAGAGGGACACGTGACCAAGTATAGAATTACACTGGGAGACATGTGGCCACGTGCTCAGTCTCCCATTCCACGAAGGATTTTCTCCGAGCTTCCTATTTTAGTAAAGTTCGCTTCCTATTTGATTTCTGGAGTTTAAGAAGGGATATACTACGTCTTTGGCCTATAAAAAGGAGTCTGAAACACCAGAGAAAGCATCCAATCTTAGAACTAAGTTTAGTTCTTTTACGTAGTTTTCTGTTTTTATTATTTTCTTCAAAGCTTTGTTTTAGTTTTTAAATATGTTTAGTAAATAGTTTTTCTTCTTTTGCTAATGGATTCTTGAAAACTTATATTTTCATTGTTATGACTTTATTTTGAGCTTAATTTCAATATCGGATGATTATTTCTTGGTTTTAAGTATATTCTTATCTTTAATTGTGTTGAGATTGATTATTGGTTTATTGAGTAAATAACTAAAAATTGATTTTGACATAGTTAATGATTTGCATGTTCTTGGATTAACTCTTTAATATTTATACATGATTATTATCCGAAATATGAAATGATTATGTGTTAATTTTATTGATTAATACTAAAAGAGGAAGAACTAAGAATAAATGGGAGTTAAATTACTTGAAAAAGACTTCAATGAATATTTAGGAAGTTAAAACTAGATTTTCATGCTAAGTATTAGATTTGTCTATGAGTTTAATACTAAGAATGATAGACTTGAATAAAGATATATGGCTTTATTACTAATTTTTTCATAATCACCGGTGTTCCTATTGAATTTAAGTCATTACAATGAAAGTTAAGGTGGATAGTTCCTTTAACAAGAGAATTTCAGTTATTGTTTTGATTTTAATTTATGTTAGTTTAATTTTAGTTTTTGTTTTGTTTATTTGGTTTAATTTTTTATTTTAAATAAAAAACATTTGGAAAACAATCTCAGGTTGAATTTAATTCATACATATATATTATTCTTAACAATCTATGTTCCCTTGGGTACGATATTATGGGGTCTTAATCTATATTTTTTTGTATTACTAGTCGATCTAGTACACTTGCTAGACACCGGTTAGGCATCTAGAAAGGCATAGTCATCAAATTCGGCTATCGAATCAACCAACATGTTTATGTTTGTAGGGGATAACTATCTTTAGGGCACGCTTCAGATCGGTAAAGTCCATGCACATCCTCCATTTTCCATTAGCTTTCTTTACCAGGACCACATTGGATAACCATTCTGGATACAACACTTCTCTTATAAATCCGTTCTTTAGCAAAGTGTCTGTCTCTTCATTTATTGTTATCCGTCTTTCTAGTGCATGATTGCACTTCTTTTGCTTTGTTGGCCTGCAATCGGGTTGTATGCCTAATGAGTGAGAGATAACGTCTGGTGAGATGCCAATGATGTTCGATGGTTTCCAGGTAAATACATTTGCATCCAGAACTTCTAGCAGGGGCTTGACTTCCGAGTTTGGCTTTCCATAGGCTATCCGTACTATCTTTCCTGGTAATAGTTCTATCTCCTACAGTAGATCGACTAGTTTGGCAAGAGTATCCATTGGAAGGGTCTGTTTTTCTTCTTTTAGCATAGTGATATAGGTTTCCCCTGCTATATTTTGATTTCCTCGCAGTATGGCTATCCCATTTGGTGATGGTATCTTCATAATTAACTTTTGCATTGAAATGTAAGCATCTACTATGGCCAACAGAGGTCGGTCAAAAATTGCATTATAAGATAATGGCATATTTACTGCCATAACATATGAAATACAGGACCTGACCATTGAATCATTTTCTAGCTATAGGTTTAGGTTGATCGAGCCTTCAACCTTGACTGGCTGACCCGAAATGCCGATCAACGGGACTATGACCTATTTCATAGGGCTCGACATTCCTAGTACTTTATACGCTTGCAGGGTGATGAAATTTACTGTGCTACTAGTGTCTACTAGGATCCTCTGCACCAGAAAGTCTTTGATTATTGCTTGAACCACCAATGCATCGTTATGAGGTTTTCAAACATGCCTCCCATCCTTAAGCAAAAATTGAACATCTGTTGGAGCATACGGACTGGACCCTAGTGAAATGACTTATTTTGCCTTCCTCTTTTTTGAATCGCTGAACAAATCATAATGTTTACCTCTCGCAATTACATGGATAACTCCCGCTAGGGTTTTCTTGCTACCACTGCCCTCACTCCTGCCGGACTGTCTTAAAGGAGATTGTCCTTCTTTTATTTTACTTCGTTTAATGA
The DNA here is from genome assembly GCA_037975025.1 of Excoecaria agallocha. Lineage (NCBI taxonomy): Eukaryota > Viridiplantae > Streptophyta > Magnoliopsida > Malpighiales > Euphorbiaceae > Excoecaria > Excoecaria agallocha. Next base: position 15,961,491 of record CM075821.1, on the reverse strand, counting down.
ATTGCTTGAGTCCGTCTTTCCTAATGTGGTACTCGATCTCCCGCTTGAGATTTCTGCACTCATTGGTTTCATGGCCCTTATCCCTATGGAAGGCATAGTGCAGAGCTTGAGGCCATTGCACCTTCATGTTATTTTTCATCCATGATAGAACTTATGCAGGAGACGTATTTAATTCAGTGAACTGCTTATCCGTTCAATTATCTAAATATGGCTTTGAAACCACGTATGCCCTATTCACTCATCTCATAACCCGGGAATCACTTTTTTGTGAGCTTCCTCTTTCCTGTCTTGTTTCTTGGGAGTTACCACTGTCTTTTCCCTGCTCACTGTATTTCAATCTCCTAGCTTTTATCCATTTGAATGTATTTGTGAGCTCTGATCATTAGCTCGGTGAAGTCATAGGGAGGCTTTTTGCTGAAAAAATCATTAAAATCTTGACACCTGGTATTTTGGCTGAGGACATTAATTGCGACCTCCAAATTCAAGTTCTGAATATCCATTGTGACCATGTTAAACCTATCCACAAAACTTCGCGGAGGTTTACCTCTTTCCTGAACCACTTGGTTTAGATCAGTCGAGACCCTTGTCGGTCGAATGGCAACTACGAACTTTGATTCGAACATTTCGGCAAACTGCCTAAAGTCATGTATTGAATGCTCGAGTAAGTTTTTGAACCAAACTTGGGCAGACTCAGTCAGCATTTGCAAGAAGATTTTGCAAAGAGTAGCATCCTCGGTGGTGTAAATCAACATGGTGTGGCGGAACTGATCCACATAAGCTCAGGGATTCGAACTCCCACTATACTTGGGTAAATTGGGTATCCTTATATTTGGGAAGGGGATGGAGAGTATGGATTTGGAAAGAGGAGATCGAAAGTTCTCTTGGTGTTGTATCATGCTATATTTTTTGTTGTATTCTTTCTTTAAGGAGCTTATCGAGTTTTTCTTGAGTTAGGGTTACTCTTGATCCTTCGTCCTCCCTCCGGGCTGAGGATTTGAATAATCAGGGTTGGGGGTGGTATTGGTCTCAATTATTTGTGGTGTTGCTCGAGGCGCTGGTTGGGTTGCTATATGTGAGAGGATTGTGAGGAGGGCTTGGGCAAGTTGGGGTGTTATGTTGGGGATGGGGATTCCAGGTGTGTTGGTATTTGGTCCTGTGATAGGAAGATTGGTGGAGGTATCTTGGGGGTTGGGTTCTAGGGATTGAAAGACTAGAAGGTGGGGGCCTGAAGTTGTGTTACTCTTATCATTTGTTGTTTGGGCATTTTCGTCGTCAGAGTTCATGGCTATGTGGGGATGAAGATCCATGCTCACCGTACCAAATGATAACGGTTCGAAATTACAGGACTGTTTCTTGCAGGAGGACTCTTGTTTAATATGCCAATGAACCTGCAAACAAGGGAAATCCGACGGGGTCCTACGAGGGGGCTCTCCGACGATCAAGTAAGTGATATGTGAGAGAATAAGGCTTAATGGGATAAATCAGCTAAGAGCCATACTTGTTCATCATGACTTCCTTTTATAGGGGTGAGTGTCCCATCCTTTCCTGAAATCTTGATAGCCATGGGAATCATTTTTTCATCGAACTTCTGCCTGAATAGAGAGTCTTCCTTAAATGGGAGATTAGACTGCAACCCATGTTCCTAGTTGGACTCTAGGAACGGGCTCACTTAGGTTGCTGGTCATTGTAATCAGAAAGGCAAACTATGGGCTTGGGCTTAAGGCCCTTAAGCTTAGTTCAGTTATCAGACAATATGAAATAGAATTATTGATATTAGTTATTTCCTCCATCGTGTGTTGAAGAAAATAATTGTTACATTTAAAATATCAATTCATACGGGCAATAAATGGATTATGTAGAGTTAGTTTGAATAGAGTTAAAACGAATTGAATTATAAATAGTTTAACATTTTAGGTGTGTTACAAATATATCAGTTTGTATGAGATTGAATTATAATTTAAATTGGTCATTATTAAATTGAAATATAAAAAATTTGGATAAAATTATCTTTTTAAAATTTAAGATTACAACGCAACTTTTGGTGAGAAGGAACAATTGACTATTGATGGTGGTTGGTTAGAAACGATCCAATAAGAATTTCAAGAATTTCTCAAAATGGGACCCATCTGTTTGCCTGACCGAGCAAAGGGGAATAGGACTACAAATACTCCCATTATCTCGTGAAAGAACAAGCGCCCAGGAGCGTTCTCCTCGACTCACGTCACTCAACTCACCCTGATCACTATCACCGTTACTTTTCTCTCTAAAAACCATCAGCAAAAACCCAATTTCTTCGTTTATAAAGACGACCTACCCTCATAAATCCCATCCAAATCTGACCTCGGTATATCTTCTTTTCTGGAAAATTTCATTCTTTCGTAGCTTTTCTTTTAAATTTTCCATCCAAACAAACAAACAATTCATGGGGTACGAACCGGATTACGAGCCAAGCCCAACACCCAAGCTCTCCTTATATTCACTCCAAAACAAGCTAAAAGAGCCACCGGGGCTATCAACTCCGCCTATCCATGCCTTAGCTTCGGTTCCATTCCAGTGGGAGGAAGCACCAGGCAAGCCAAGACCCTGCACGAACCACTCCAAGTCCAAAGCTGCACGCTGCTTAGAATTGCCACCAAGGCTTTTAAACGAAGCCAATAAGGTCAATAATGTAAATATAGCTTCTCCAACTACTGTTCTGGACGGTCCTTATTATGGCCATCAGTATCTGAGTAGGTCCAAATCGATGTCGTTTGGGAAGGGAACGGCGTCGTTTAATAGGTTTGAGAGCCTTAGCAAGAGAGGTCAAAAGGGTAGAAGCATGTTTGGGTCTAGCCGGTGGGGAGGTTTTATGAAGAAGAAAGATGGTGTTGATGAGGGTGTTTTTGAGTTTTCATCTTATGGTAGTAGCGGTGATGACGTTGATGATCATACTAAAGTTAAGATTATGAGGATTAGAAGAAAATCTAGTTTCTTCACTCTGTCTTCCACCAAATCTCAGTTTCTGGTTGGTATATTAGATTATTAATTACTTTTCTTATGCAATTCATACATACGTATATTTTCTAAGATTAGTAATAATACTCTGTCCATATTGTTAATTTGGAGAAATATGATTAGTATTGATTGATAGAGTGCTTAGACAGTGAATTATCAAGAAATTAGGAATTATTTAATTGAGATTTTAGATTTAATTTTTATTTTGGATATAACATTTTTAATTACGAATTCAATAGTTTTCTATCTGAATTAGTAAGTTTTATGTTTTATGGTTTGAAGAGAATCATAGTTTAAAAATTTTAAAAACTGAATTATTAATTTTAATTAGTAGTGTTTTAATTATTATTAGTGACAGTGGAGCCATTTGTTTATTATTATTATTATTATTATTATTATTATTATTATTATTATTATTATTATTATTATTATATGTGGTGGTAAATGATGGGTTATTAATTAGAAGTTTGCAAGTGCAGACAAATATGTATGAAGGCTTTAAGCAAGTGGTCCGCTGGAAGCGAAGGCAGCCAAATTGAGAAATATTTTGATATCTATGTTTGCGTAACTCACTGCCACGTGGTGCACTCCAATATATTTCCTTTTTCTTTTTTTTTTCTTTTTGTTTTCAATGTATATAAGTATAGGCGTATACAGTAACTTCATGTTTATGTTAGTAGGTCGTTTAATTTATAGATGAATAAATTTGTATATGAATCTGTCATTTGCCATTGTTTCTACGAATGGCAACAAATTTTCAATTTTTTAAATAAAGAAAATTACTCAATGAAAATTTCAAGTGCTTTTGTCACTCGTTTCACACAATGGACGGGACTAATATATTTTCTTTTTATTTAAACAGAAAAGGCAACTGAATTAAAATAATTTGTACTATTAGCCATAAAATAAAAGTAAAAGAAATTACAGAACCTTTAGTTCTGTGTGTATTTGCCAAAAAAGAAAAAAAGGATTAACCATGGGGTAGTAAGCACCTTTTCTTTTTATAATTGGCTTTAAAACAAGCCTGCCTTAGCGTCTTAGTCCAATCGTCAAGCTCTAAATCAGACACTTCCTCTACAAGTCTTCTATGCTCGTCCAGCATCTCCACTTCATCACTCAGCCCCATTTCCTACATTATTTTTTTTTCACAACATTCAATTTAATTATTCGACCAATTAATTATTCCCTTAAAATTAAAACATAACAACCAAAATTATTATTTTATTAGGTTATATCAATTCGGTATATAGCCACATATGCCTCTTTAAAAATATTTCAGCAGTAAAATTAGTCTCAATACACTGAAAAAATTCTATTAAAGTCACCTAATAACATGCAATTGAGACCTCTAACAATTTTCTAGAGCAACGAGTTTGGATGAAAAATAAAAATATATATATAACAAAAGGAAATAATTCAAATATATATATACCTTAACATTATTGATAAGAGCTTTCAAGCTCTTGATTTTCCTGTGTGGGCATCTCATAATATTGAGTTCTCTGCATCTCTTTTTCAAAACTGTTAAGCCCACCTTCATCTCCTTAGCAGCCTTTGTGATGGGCTTATCAAAATGCCGCTGAATTTCTTTGAGGAAATTACATAGATTACCATTTTTTCAATCTTAATTTTTAAAAATACAGTCATCTCTAAAAAATATTTAAAATTATTTTTTTTTAATTTTTTATTTTTAAAAATACCACTTTTTATTTTAAGCCCCAAATACAGTCTTCTACAGTGCTGCTCTGCTCAGCCAGTTGGTAACATGATCAAAGATCTGTTCCCACTTCTTTCAGCTTGATCAACGGATTGCTGCAACATGAATTTTTTATCCTTCTGCTTCTCAGTCCGGTTCGTGAGTTTCTGGACATAGCTATCGCGATAGAAAATGCATCGATGGATGGGGACAAAAATGCATTCGTCGAGGTAATTTTTAAACTGCCTCTCAAAAGTAATTTTTTATGCCATCTTTTATCGGCATAAAAATAAAACCAATAAATGGGAGAAGAAGAAAAGTTATGATGGGATCTGCCGTTGACTGGTTCAAAATTGGTTGAAAATGGGGACAACAATGGAGTTTTATATGGGATCTATAATTCACTGCTTCAGAATTGAAAGATAAATTGACATTTTGAATGATTAATGGGAGTGACGTGAAGAGTGCATAATTAAGGAGTTTGATGGCAAAATCAGAAGGAAATTTAGAAGAAGGAAAGGTCTAAGAAAATAAAAATAAGAAGCAAGAGAAAGAATCAGAAATAATCCATTGTTTTCGCTATAGTTTTCCAAAAATTGAGGATGAAGTTAATCCCAATGATTTATGGAATTTATAAATGTCTTGCGGTGTAATAATAATTGATCTTTAGCTGAATTCCATTGTTGCCACTTGCTGCAATGAATAATGATATAGATATAGATGATTTTCCTATTAGAAATGAAAATGAGGAGCTTTTGATGGCTTGAAAATGATTCATTTCTTTGTGTTTGCAGAAAGAAAGATAGGAAGCTCTAGTGCCTTTATGAATAGGCTTCAGAAGCATTTTTAATTTGTTACCAAACGTATATTTTCCCTTCTTTTGCTAGCTTCTCTGCTTATAGAACTATTCTGATTTTGATTTGATTACAAGATTGTATTCATTGTACTGGGAAACCTACATACGACAGTTGTTCTGGGGTTGCAATTTCAGTTGAGAATGAATATGAAATTGAGTGATTTCTACAGATATAAATGCTTTTTGGTAGACTAAATATCTAGGAGTCAATTGCATATTCTGTGTACTGTTTGATGCTGAATTTCGAAGTCTTATTAACTTCATTTATTTCACTGTAAATAACAAATGGTGAAGTTAAGTTAGTACTGTTGGTTATATGCAATTTCTTTTACCAGGAAGATTTATGTATGGAGACTGAAGGAGCAATTCAACACTGTAAATTGATCGCCGTGCATGCTGGTTTAGAGAAAGGGATAAGTTTCTTGAAATATGCAACTGATGTTTTGCTGTAATTGATGTTTAGATGCAAGTTAGGCATATTGTAGTGGGTTTTGAATTTCTTGATGATGGTTGAGAAGTTTTGTACATTTTGGTTTGTGGGGTTTGTTGGGAATATATAGGAACGGGAGGGAGTAGGGTTTGCGAGCACTTGTTTTCATCTCATGCGTGTAAAAACTAAACTTGGACAAAGAATAAATGGATAGTAATTAATAGTGTGATATGTATTTATGTTTTGATTTATATTAATTCATTTCCTGAGGTTAATTAATTTTTGTTCATATTATTTTAATTTGTTACAGTTCTTTAGATTTATTTATTATATACAATGTAAATGTAAATCTAAGAAAGAATGAAATGGAGCTGTAGTCTGATATCGTTGAAACTCGTCTTTTACTAAATTTTGTGTAATGGTTGAAATTGACTTAAAAATCATTGTTTATGCTCTTTTGGTTTTAAACTATACTAAATAGTATTTTACTGTACTGTATACAATGTAAATCTAAGAAATATTGTCAAGCTTTGGAAATACAGCCGTGTTAAATTTTACGTGAAAGACTTTTGCCGCCTCACAGGAGTTCTATTCAGCTCGAATATAATTAATCTGTGTGTAATAGGTTAAGTGTCTGTTTAGAACAAATCATGATTATGTGAAAAAACAAAAGAAAAAAGAGTAAGAAACAGGGGCAAGAACTCATAAAATACCAAAATCATAAAATATTTATGAAGGTTGAGAAGTTTTGTACATTTTGGTTTGTGGGGTTTGTTGGGAATATATATGAACAAGAAATAACATTAGTGAAATGCATTGATACCTTGCTAGAGATAAAAAGAATGGCATTGGATTCTTGTTCATAATAAACAATTTACATCCCAAATTCGATTAAAAAAAACACTTAAACCTTACCTTACACTCATTGCACATTTCAATTTGACAGAATTACATCAGTCACCCTCTAATTAACATTTTCTTAATTATAACTATGCCTCTATAGTTAATAATTAATTAGTTAATAAGTTTAAATTTGTGTAGGATCTTGTGTTCTCAAACTACTACTGAATCATGTACTAATTATAGTGCACTTGGCCTGCAACACAAATAACTGATTGTTTATTTGTTGTTTTTACTTTTTATGAATGATAATCAAAATTATTATTTTTTTATTTTAGTATACCACCGGTATACCAGGTATACCGTTGGTATACCAAAATTCAGAATACCATTTTCAATTTTGGATTTCGGTATACCACCGGTATACTAGGTATACCATCGGTATACCAAAATTCAGAATTGAGATTGACAATCTAGATTTTGGTATACCATCGGTATACCTGATATACCAGTGGTATACCAAAATTCAGAATTGAGATTGGTAGTCTACATTCTAAGGTATACCAATGGTATACCAGGTATACCTGTGGTATACCAAAATCCAAAATTAAAAATGGTATTCCGGATTATGGTATACCACCGGTATACATGGTATACCGTTGGTAGACTAGGTATACCAGGTAGTATACCAGATATATCACTGGTATACCTAAATGCAGAATTGAAGGTGTACCACCGGTATTAAATATTAATATATAATAGACTTTTTTAACTATTAATTAAAGCTAAAAAAAGTGGATTACATTTCATTCTGAAATTTTGTATTCCGACTAGTATACCAAAATCTAGAAGACAATTTTAATTCTGGATTTTGGTATACCCAATGGTATACCTGGTATACCACTAGGTATACCAAAATCCAGAATTGAAACATCATAAATTTTATAATTGGACATCATAAATTTTTACCAAATTTATTTAATATTTTTCTATCAACTATTAGTTATTGGATATTAACTATGAGCAGTTAATATCTATTATCATTTAACATGAACAACTAAATTAAAATAAGCAAAATTTATAAATAGGGAAAAGAGAGGCAAATGAATGACGTATTAAATAGTGATCCAAATTTAAGTGGGATAGAAGATTAAAAGTTGCCCGTATCCAGACTCTATTTTTCAGCAATTATATTTTTCATCACTTTTTTTTTTACTTATTATAATTTTTTTCTTCTAATAATTGAAGTTGTATATTAGAATTTTTTTTAAAGTATAATAATGTTGTGACTGCATATTTTTGTTATCATCATGGATAGGATGACAGTTGGGAAGACAATTTTGAGTTTTCACCATGGAGCTGCCTCATTTGAAAACTAAGGATATGCTCAATTATTATCACATTACAGTCCATGAGTACCCATTAAAACTATATAATAAATCCACTCGACCATACAATTGATTGCACCCTTTATTTTTCTTGTATATGTTTGATTTTGAAGCACTGGCGCTATTGCCCTTGACCCCAACTTTGACAAACACACTCATTGTTGTACTTTTTCCTTTTTATCTTTTCTCCCTTGATTGGCATTGGGATTGGATTCAAAGCACACCAACTTGCCATTATTAATTTAAGGTCTTAACCACTAAAATTCAATCAGAAAAAAGTTGCAGCACACGACAGCCATACATGTAAACATCAGTTGCAGGAAAAAGCATAAGTAACAAGGAAGCTCACTTCCATTTCTATAGCCAAAATTAACATCTTACAGCACATATACATTAGAATGATTTATTTGGGCCAATGATGATTCCACTACATTTAAGTGTTATTACCAACAAGACATGATAGTTTTTTGATTGAGCTGCATTCATACCTTTCAGACGAAGTAAGCGAATTCCAACGCGCTAGCCTTCTCACCAGTGATCTTAGCTTCTTGGCTGCCGATTATTGCATAACCCCGTTCCTGAATCAAAGATGCAAAATCAAATTCAACCTTGTGATGCATATAACTTAACCTTGCAAAACACCAAGGCGGAGCTGTACCAGTAGGCGCCACATGAATGGTGCTCCTTCTCTGTTCTTCATTTGTTTCTTAATCACTTCAATGGCTACAAATTATGCAAATCAATCAGAGAAACTCAACCAAAAATTTGAATTGTGAATGTAGATGATACAACATACCTTTGGTAGCTTGTCCAATATTCAGCAAAATAATAAACCAGACTTCATTAAATACATCAAGTTGTTCAGCTGATGCTCTAATCATCTATATGAATCTCTTGCGGCCAATAATTGCCCGTATCTTTTCTCTCATTCTAAAATCTTCATCTTCTATTCCAATCCCAAATTTTAGAATATATTATTATTATTATTATTATTATTATTATTATTATTATTATTATTATTATTATTATTATTTCTTCAAACATCAAGTAGAAAATTATAAATTCGATTTACTTACAGAGATTGGAGTCTCTGATACTTGAAGAGATCCAGACCTTCACCACCCTTGTTGATCAAATACAAAGCATATGTGGGTTGCTTAGGGAGGCTGTGGATTTTCTTCAGCAAAGCAGCAGTCTAGATAGTGATGCTCCTTTTTCTGCTTGGCTCAACAATCTTATAGTTATAATCACTGAAATGGATGACCTCGTTGATGAATTCATCATCCAAATTGATAAGCATAGCGGGTCCGATGGGTTTGCGTTGACCCAATGTTTCAGGACTGAGATACAAAAGATAAAATCTCGCCTTGCTGATACCATCAATGCAAGGACGCAGCTCAAAATTTCAACCACCACTGAAGGTAATATTAAGCAATTTCATGTTTATTACCGATGAAATATCCAACAACAAAAATGCAGATCCGAGTCGTCCAGCAGCAGGAAGAAGATAGAAAGAAGAAGAATAAAGAAATCGTTGTCCAGCAGCAGAAACAAAAAAGAAAGAAGAAGAAAAAAGAAATCGTTGTCCAACAATAGGAAGAAGAAAGAAGGTAAAAATGCGAAAAAGAAGAAAAAAAGAAAGATGAAGAGTTTAAGTTAAATTAAAAAAGTGGTATTTTTAAAAATTAAAATTTTAAAAAAGGTATTTTTGGAAGAGAAAAAAAAGGGAGTATATTTAAGTTTGATATCTCTTTTTTGGGTAATTTTGTAAAACTCCCAATTTCTTTCAGTTCTAGAGATCTTTTTCTTCCAAAAATGCCCCTGTTTTCCTTCTCTTTTTTATATCAAGTACTAAATTTTCATTCCAATTCCATTGAACAAGGTTAGAATTGTCCACTTCTATTTTCATCATTTCTTCAAAACCATAACCCTGGTTTTGTGGTGAAACAAAAGAATCTAACTCAAAAAAACTCTCCAGAGTGGGGGAGTTATGAAATTCTGCATCACATGCAATTCAAAAAATTTAAGAAATAAATAAATCTTATAATAAAAAAAATCAGTGAAATTCATTGTCCTGTAACTAATGAGAAAAATTTTAAATTAAAAAAGAAGAAGAAGATATATTTACTTTTGAAAAATGTCATTCATGGATTAGATGGTATTAGGGTTTTGAATGTTAATTTGATAATCCATATTTACAGAGATGATGAGGTGGGAATGAAAGAGGGTATATATTTATTATAAGAGAGCATATTGAAGTGTGAATTATCATTGTACTCTCTCCGTTTTTTTTATCTGTTATTTTTGAGTAAAATTTAAATTTTATTTATTTATTTATCATTTTTAGACTTTTAATGTAATTTAATTTGTTTTTTCAATTTATTTTTCTTTTTCAATAAAATCAAAACCAATCAGATTTGATAATTTAGATTTAATAACGTAATTTAATACTAAATTTAAATTTATTTATTATTTCTTAATTCTGATAAAAATAATAAAAGTAACTGAAAAAAAAACTGGAGTGAGTAATTAATAATTATGGCGTTGATTAATTAGTGGGAAAACTAACAATCATTAATCAATGTAGGGAAGGGGCTGCATCATGCAAGGATTATGCTATTATTGCTTTTTATCACTCATAATCAGTTTTAAGAATTTTGATTACTTCACTTTTGTCTTTCTTAATATCCATGAATAATGGATTAAGATACATTAATTGTAGTGCTTTTTTTTTTAACAAAATCAAAGAGATAAATTATGTATCAATTAACGAGAATAGGATAATGGGTGAAGATAATATACTCTTTTTATGTTCAACAAACAAGTTCAGATTCCATCTTCATCATTTTTTTAAGTTCGAAGTTTCAAATTCAATACTCATTAAAATCCTTATATATATATAGGGAAAATTTTTTAAATAATGTTTTCCAAAAAAAAATAACCGATTTAGAGTGTGTCAGAAATTAATTGCGGGTTTGGGGTTGGGTTAGAAGACGCTGGCTGCATCAACGTCCTCCATCAAGCCTTTTACAGCCCATGTTGATAGAAGACGCAGGCCCATTCTACATCCTCCATCAAGATGTTGTTGGCCCGGATTGATAGAAGATATAGGCCCATTGTGTGTTATCCATCAGCCTGTTTGCCACTTGATAGATGACGTATCAAAGTACTACGTCATCTATTTTGGTTGCTAACCCCATCATGCACCAAGCGAAAACTTTTTCACCAAGCGTCTATATAAGCTTTGGTTGCCGAAGTATATTTTGCATCTGAAGAAAGTAATATTGAGGTGCAAACTACTTATTGAAATTTATTCAATTGAAGAATATTTTACATCCAAAATAAGTGGGTTTGCAACTTATCAGTTGGTCAAAGTCTGAATAGCTAAATATTTTTATTGGATTGTATATCATTTAATAAATTGATTATATTTATAGTAGAATGATAATAAATTTTATATTTTATTTATTTAAAAGCAAGAATAAATTGAGCGATCTGAAAATAAAAAGAAATAGTTAAAATAGTTACTGAAAACATGTATATTATTAATTTTAGTATACTTATTTTATTGTCATATAAATTTATATCAAATTTGATAAAGTTGAATGCATAGTTAATAATTAAGTAATATATTAATAATATATTTATGAATAAATTTGATGTGACAATTAAAATTGTTATTAACAATAATAGTATATTGTTAAAGTTGTATTAATGAAATTTTTATAATATAATTTTCGTAATAGTTTTCGTAGTAGTTATGTTAAATTTTTGAAATAATATTTTTGAAATATATTTATGAATTTTTTTAATATAATTTTTGTAATAGTTTTGCATAGTGAATGTATTTTTGAAATATATTTATGAATTTTTTATAATGTAATTTTCGTAATAGTTATGTTAAATTTTAGAAATAATATTTTATAGTTTTAATCGGAAGGAAAAAATTAAAAAATATATGAAATAATATTTTTAGCTTTATATATTTTTGAAATTTATAATTCTGAACATCATGATTTAGAAATTTAAGATATTATTATTTTGATTTTTAGGAAGTCAGATGATGTCAATGTATACAGATTTTTATTTGCACATGGTAGAGGAAATGAGTTTTGGAGCGTCAGGCTTTGATTATGACATAACCTATATGGAAAGCCCAAACAACATGATCAAAAATTCATAATGGCCATACATAGTACGAAAAATAATTTTAGGCACATCTGTAGCTTTTACTCCTATCTAGTAATAATCTGATCTCAAATCAATCTTTGAAAATACACCCACTCCCTTCAGCTGATCGAACAAATCTTCAATATTGGAAATGGGGTATTTGTTCTTTATGGTCACTTTATTCAACTGTCTGTAATCGATGCATAGCCTGAGTGTCCCATCCTTCTTTTTAACAAACAGGACTGGTGCTTCCCAGGGAGAAACACTGGGTCTGATGAATCCTTTGTCAAGCAGTTCTTGTAATTGAATCTTCAACTCTTTTAATTATGCAGGTGTCATTCTGTAAGGAGCAATGGAAATGGGTGCAGTGCTTGGTACAACATCAATGGAAAATTTTACTTCGCTGACAGGTGGTAAACCTGGTAATTCATCAGGGAACACATCCAAAAATTCTCTGACAGTAGGTACTTCTGACACCTTTGGGCTGTCTTTCTTTGCCTCCACTGCATAACACATGTAGGCTACACACCCTTTCTTGATCAATCTCTTAGCTACAGTAGCTAATATCAGATCATATAGAAAATCAGTTCTCACACCTACCATTGTAATTTCTTGGTTATCTTCAAGCTTTGAAGTAACTTTTTTTCTTTTACAATCAACAGTCATTTGATGGGCGAATAACTAATCCATCCCCAGTATCACATCGAACTCGTGGAAGGGTAACTCAATAAGATTTGTCAGGAATATATATCCTTGGGCACTAATAGAACACTGTCTGTACACCTTATTTACCACTACATTATGCCCTAGAGGATTACTCACCAAGATATCCTGGTCCAAGCATGCCTCTTTCATCCCTTTATCCCGAGCTAATGTAGTACTAATGTAGGAATGGGTTTAACCAGGATCAATCAATGCATGAACTGAATCAGATAATATGAGAAATGTACCTACTATCACATATGAAGTATCCTCCTCCTCTCTAGCTCTAACAGCATATGTCTGGCCTGCAGATCGCCTCTGACTCTGAGATGACTGCCCAACTGGTCTAGAAGCTGATGTGATGGGAGCAACTCCCCTACCACGTCCTCTCGAAGCAGAAGACCCAGTGCCTAATGCCGGAGATGCAACTGAAGCAGTATGTGATGTTGGACAATCTTTAATCTGATAATCTCTAGACCCACATTTGAAGCATGCTCTAGTCTGAAATCTACACTCCCTATAATAAAATTTACCACAATAATTACAGGCTACAGCTGGTCTACTATCTCTATCCCGTGGGGTACTGGCTACTGGAGTAGCTAGAGCTCTGCCACGAGTAGCACTACCTCACCTCGGCTTGCTAGAACTGGAGGACAACTCTGGGGTGTAAAAGATCCCTTTAACTTCTTACCCTGATCTCTCTTTCCATTAGACTGTTCCTGCTTTCTCTTTTATTGGAATCGAGACCGTCTCTCAGCTTGAATAGTCTCTAATTTAATGGCTGCCTCCACCATAACTCTTAAGGTAGGGTACTGCTGGGTTTCTATAATCTGTCTGAACTCAGTATGCAGTCCCCTCTCGAGCCTCTGTTGCAGCTTAATATTTGTAGACTGGCTCTCATCAAGGTAGGCACTGAGGCGCTCAAACTCACGCTCATACTCTGCCACAGATTTATTACCCTGTCTAAGCCTTTAAAAGGCATAATGCGTATCCAATTTATATGCAGACCCAATATATTTAATCTCAAACTGAGACACAAAGAAATTCCAAGTCAACTGATCCACTGGGATGTGCCTCCTAACCGAGTCCCACCAAACAAAAGCTGGTCCTTGTAACAAAGAAACTATGCCCTTTAGCTTTTCTTCTACTGAACTATTTGTGATTTCAAAAAGCCTTTTTATTTTAAACAACTAATCTTCAACATGTGATGGTGTCAAATGATCTTTTCCAGAAAAATTTTCAGCTCCCAGCCTTTTTAACTGTTCCAAAATAGGCTTTCTTCTAGGTAGAGCTGGCTAAACTTGAACAACTGTATGGGAGGACTGAGCTTGACCTACTTCTAGTCGTTGTTGGATATAATCGGCCATAAGATTAAGGAAGTCTGGCTATGAGGGCGGAGGTGGCACTGTTGGAGAGGAAGCTTGCTGCTGCGGGGTCTCCTGCTGTCCAGTGCCTATAGATGCTTCGCTTTCACAATTCTCCACCTGTCTATCTCGATCGGAAGACATCTTCACATTATAAAACAGAAAGGAGCAAGTACACATTAGATTTTCATAACACCTTATTACTTACAATTGGCATGTATATATATATACAAATAAATCATCCTTATTCCCACTCCGATCTTAGAACCAGCTAAACCAATGCTCTGATACCACAAAATGTAACACCCTTATTGTAACAGTCTTATCGATTTAAGCAATTGGTCGAAAATTTTTTTATTTAATTTTTTTTTTCAAAAATAGCTTTTTCATGCTAACATAATAAACTCCTTTCATATAAAATTTTTATTGATCGTTGACCTATAACTGTCCAGTTTACTATGCATTTTACAAAAATTTGGCAATATAACGGTTATATTTTTAACTAACCCCCTAAAAAGTAGACAATATCATAGCCTCTCTGAGGCATAATAGTTTATATCCATTCACATAACACATTCATTTACTCAATCATATAATACATACATACAATCCACTTCCTACAATTCTCATCCATAAACTTCTATATACAATACAATACTATTAACATTACAACTTATTCTCATATTACAAAAGCAAATATATACATGCCACGAAAATAATTATTCTATTTCTTCAACATCCATTGTCCTTTGTTTACTCATGCTCCAAAACATCAGTACCTACATGCAGTAAATCCTACATGTTGAGTATTAAACATGCCCAGTGATTGCTAAGAATCATAGTATTTTCCTATAAGTATATTTTCCTAATTATGTTCAATTAGGTTAATCTTATTAGTTTTTCTGATTTAAAAATATAATATACTATTAAAAACCATTTTTTCGATTTAACTTGAATCTTTACTTAATTTTTCAATTTAATCCTTTAACTTTTCATTTATTCCATAATTATCCTTTTATTACTTTTAATTACCAAAATGCCCTTTAATTTCTTATTTTCTCAGTTTAATCTTTTAATTGGCTTACAAAATATCAAATAAACCTTGTTTTGACTTTTTCATGTAAAATTACACTTTAGTCCTTTAAATTTACAAAAGTTCTTACTCAGTTAGTTAACCAAATTACCATTTTACCCTTATTACTTCTTTTCTTCTCACTTTCACTTATTAAATTTATCTTTTGAAAAAATTACCGTTTTACCCCTAAACTTTTTAATTCTTTTCATTTTAAACTTCAAATTTAACTTTTTTTTACACTTTTAATATTTTCTTGTCATTATGTCCCTAGTACAGACCTGGTAGAAACTTTCAGACCTGATATGCGGGATGTGAACCCCACAGGGCCATAATAGAATGAAAAAAGACCTCCAAGGATCAGTCCTCATAAAATATATGAACATATGACAGTACGTATGATAGATACTGTGGAGATCAACGATCCAACCATAGTAAAATAAGTCGTCATGACTTGCACCGCGGTACAGATATTCCTATGGCTAGCCAATTATATCCCGAGCTAAGGTTTACTGCCTAACTCTTTTTAAGGGCACATATTTACTTAATTTTTATTTTATTATTCAATTATTCATTCTTTACAATACTTTTCAATACTTGTCAATACTGTACCAGTATATTATATTTGCAATCTATCTTCTTTACATAGTCTGTGAATTATTTTGTAATAATTTACCATTTAATCAATAAATTATGCAATAATTCATCATAATTTGACATTTTTCCATTAATACCTAACTAAAATTTATTCCAAAAATATTCGTTTAATTTTCATAAATTCTATATAAATTTATGGACATCGATCTTCATTTGTACTATCATTATAAAGCTTGAATACATTAAAATAGTTTAAGATTTCATAGTTTTCCTATTACTTTTCATTCAGCCATAACTATAAGTCCACCATATCATTCATTTTAAATTCATTTAAAAGTCCTAATAAGAATAATTAAGGTCCATTTACATAAATATAACATTAATTGCAATTATACCTGATTAAACTAATTTTTCTTTAATAAACCTAAAGGAAATTCACATAAATAATAGGGAAATAAAAGGATTATTTAGTCACAAACCTTTTTCTTGTGCTTATCCTTGCCTAGGCTTCCTTTTCTTTACCTTTGGCCTTTGAAATAAGTTCCTCCTCTTGAAATCCTTCATTGGTTGAATTCAATATCAATATAAAATCTAATATTTTGACCTCAAATGCTAAAATTAACAATAAAAATAAACTCTAGGCATCCAAAACTAGTAATAGACACCTAAAAATCAAATTAAAATCAATTATTTAACTTACCTAAAATTGACACCTAAACTTTAACCCTTGATTTTCTTTGATTTTCTTCCTTGAATCAAAGATTAGAGATGGCTAGGGTGCTCTAGAAAGGCTGAAATCACTTTCTTGAGCTTTGATTTGGTAGAGAATTGAAAGAAAAAGAGAGGAAAATATTGATGGAGTTGGTTTGTCCATAAGGAGAGCTGAAGGAAGGAGATGAAGTTGCTAGAAATCATTGGATTTTCTGGCCTTATATAGCTCCTTGGAATGGGCTTGGGCTGGTTTCTAAATGGGCTTGAACAATTATTTTGTTTAAGCCCGATAAACGGCCCTAATTAATTTCTCTCACTTTTCAACTTTAAATCACTTTAAATTTGATTCTATTATTCATATCATATTAAAAATATGTTATACTTAAAATTTTATCCCAATCGAAGTTCATTTCGGATCCAATTCAATTTTATTAGTCCGATTCAATATTACCGGTATTACAAAAAAATTCACTTTTTGTTACCAAAATAATCTACATATTATTTTAAGCACATATGTAATTTTTGATAATTTTTAAGCTTCATTTGCTATTTTTAACAGTCAGAACGATCAAAAAATCAAATTAAAATCAATTATTTAACTTACCTAAAATTGACACCTAAACTTTAACCCTTGATTTCCTTTGATTTTCTTCCTTGAATCAAAGATTAGAGGTGGCTAGGGTGCTCTAGAAAGGCTGAAATCACTTTCTTGAGCTTTGATTTGGTAGAGAATTGAAAGAAAAAGAGAGGAAAATATTGATGGAGTTGGTTTGTCCATAAGGAGAGCTGAAGGAAGGAGATGAAGTTGCTAGAAATCATTGGATTTTCTGGCCTTATATAGCTCCTTGGAATGGGCTTGGGCTGGTTTCTAAATGGGCTTGAACAATTATTTTGTTTAAGCCCGATAAACGGCCCTAATTAATTTCTCTCACTTTTCAACTTTAAATCACTTCAAATTTGATTCTATTATTCATATCATATTAAAAATATGTTATACTTAAAATTTCATCCCAATCGAAGTTCATTTCGGATCCAATTCAATTTTATTAGTCCGATTCAATATTACCGGTGTTACAAAAAAATTCACTTTTTGTTACTAAAATAATCTACATATTATTTTAAGCACATATGTAATTTTTGATAATTTTTAAGCTTCATTTGCTATTTTTAATAGTCAGAACGATCAAAAAATCAATTAATAATCCTAAACCCTAATTATCTCGGTTTTCATATTTTTGGCTTTTGGAGACCTATTTGACCTCAAATTCACTTCAAATTTCAACACCGGACTATTTGTGACTAATACTTTCTAATAGTTCAATAAAATATTTTTTACTTTCAGAGGTAATTTCCAGCCCGAAAATACTATTTATTGTCGAAAAATACTATTCACGATTAGCTCGACATTAAAGCCATTACATAACCAACTCGAATGTCATCATAAGGAGATTGAGACTAAAAAATAAGCAAACTCTTTCTGAATTGTGCCATAAAATACATGTTAAAATGGGTTTAGGTATGAACGATGTGATTTCGAGAATTATATACAAAAATCTATGGTATAATGTAGGATCATTATGTTGGATGGTGGTGACTTTATCAAATGATGATAATGTAGATGCAATATATGACAATTTAAGGAGGTATGAATAGTATAATTTGGTGAAATTAATAATTATAGTTGAAGGGGGTGTTGTAGGATCTAATACACTGGCATATCCTGGTGATTATTAGTTTACAAATGATGAGTTTCAAACTGGAAACACCGGGACACCTCAACAATTATGTGCAAATAACATTGGTCCTAGTAAACCGAGATAGTCTGTAAGTTGACAAGAGTTTGAAATGTTTTCCTAATTTGGCAGAGACACTGCTCCCAGTCAGCCAAGATAATCTATTAGTTGACGAAATGGTGACTTGATTGGATGGGAGGCGTCTAGTGATTCAAGGCACGATCATATACGCACACCATTAAGTCAGATTCCTGCTGCTTGTACGAGTTAACCTAACCGGTCATTTAGTCAAAGGGTAGGGATTTTTTTTAGTAAATCAATTCTCGAAAGTAGATCAGTGAGTCGTTCAACGGATAGGAATTTTGGGACGGGCATACCAATCATTGAACACATAGGTCAACTACATTCTGTATCACATGTCCTAGAAGTGAGACAGAGAAGTTTAGTTTTTCATGTTCCAAGCTTCAGACACGAAATCTCAGTTTCGCATTTTGAAGATGTAAATCAATGTCAGCCTGTGTCCCAGATGGTAGATGTTGCTCCCAGTCAACATTCACAGCCTGTCAGTAGAAAATATGGTGATTTACTAGAAGATTGCATATCAAGCAACATTGGTGGGGAGTGTGGCAAAGAACCATGTATTAATTTGGGTGATGAGGATGATCTCGAAGATGTTGCTATTAACAATGATTATTATCACCCAATGAGGACCCAGAAGCTGATAATACAGACATGAATTCAAGAAATGATAGCTTTGAATTTGGTGATGGTGACGGGTCCGAAAATGCACAGTACATCAGTCCATTAGCATCCCTACATCAAAGTGCTGATGTAGGACAAGGTAATTTTGTATTTCCATCTGAGCATTATATGGAAATTGACTTCGAGGCATACCAAGTTGATATATCGGTGGGTGTTAACTTTAAAACTTAGGATGATGTATTTGAGTTATTGAATAATTTGGTTTTTAGTAGCAAGGATGAAGTCCAATCTTTTGTAAAAAAGTACTCGATAATGAGGAATGTTAACTTCAGAATGATTGAATCAAAACCAAACTATTGGGTTGTTAAGTGTGTATAGTCTAAAAGTTACTGTATATGGAGGTTAAGGGCCATAAAGAAAGGAATAAGTTCGATGTGGATTATTACAAGGTTTAGGGGGCCACATTCATGCCCAGGTGGCAACTTTTCATTAGATCATAGATAATTAGGCTCGAAAATAATTAGAAATTGGATAGTGGGCATGGTAAGTAAAAAGCTGACCCTTTCTGTTGATGTTATTATTGTTGTTATTAAACAAACAATTTCAATTTGAAGTGTCTTACAGTAAGGCATGGCATGGGAAGATGAGAGCTTTAGAGTCTATTTTTGGTTGCTATGTTGAATCATTTGAGAGGTTGCCGGCCTTTTTATATTATTTACAAGAGTACAATCTAGGAATTTTCTACGAGTTTGTGCTACAGGATACTGAAGACCCAATTGTCAAGTAGTTTCAAAGAGTTTTTTGGAGTTTTAAACCTGCCATTGATGGCTTGGTTCACTGTAAGCCTATTATTTTGATCGACGGAACATTCTTGACGAGAAAATTCCAATATACTCTTATGATAGCCAGAACTTTTGACGGTAATGAAATGTTATTTCCAGTTGCATTTGTGGTTGTGGAGTCTAAAAATAAATCAAACTGGGCTTGGTTTATGACGATAGTTAGAAAGTATGTAACTCAACGAATCGGTATTACCGTCATATCAGACAGACATGCAGGTATAATGGTATTATTTTAGGATGAAAGAAGTGGTCGGAAAGAACCTCTAAGCGTTCGCAGATTTTGTTTGCGACATTTTGTCAGCAATTACAACACGCATCACAAGAACCCAACAATTAAGGACTTACTTTACAAGGCTGGTAAGTTAATAAATATAAAATATTATTTATTTTTATTTTTTATATGATAGTACAATGTTTACTTATAAAGTTGTTGGTGTACAATTTCAACCGTGTAAGTTCCAGCAGAAGATGGATAAATTTAAAGAACTCGACCAAGATTCTTATGACTGGGCAATGCGAATATCGTTGGACAAATAAACATTGTCCGAGGATGGTGGACACAAATATGGCCATACGATGACAAATATCGATGAGAGTGTCAACAATGCCCTTAAAGGTGTTCGTATGATGCCAATAACTACCATCGTTGAGCATACTTTTTCCCATTTGATAAATTTTTTTGAGAATAGGAGGGGTTTCTACATGAAAAAAATGGTCCAAGGATTACGCTCCACTCCAAAATGTGTTGCTATTATGACCAAACGGGCTAACAATGCTAGAGGACATATTGTAATCCGCTATGATAGTCGCTATAAATTATTCAAGGTGATTGCTGGCAGAGCACCACAGGTCAACATTGAGCCAGACACATATGTATTGAGCCTCGAGAAGCAAAAATGTGAGTGCGGTAAGTTTCAAGGAACTAAAATGCCTTATTCGCATGCTATCGCAGCATGTATGAACAGGAATATTGATATGTTCCAATTTGTTGTCAACTGTTATAGCATTACTAAGTCATTGAAATGCTATAAGGGTGAATTTCGACCTATACACGATATAGTATATTGGCCATAGTATAATGGTCTTAAAATTAAACCTGACATGGAATTATTTTGGAAAAAAGGTCGGTCTAGAACAACTCGTATTCGCAACGATATGGACAGGCGTGAACATGGTAATGCAACATGGTGCAACAAATGTGGGAATGTTGGTACAACTCACCACTTGCCATATTTTGAAATATGACATCAATACAACTAATTTAACATCCCCTTCTATGAGATGAGGTACTATGGGTAAGAGTATCGAGATCGATCCTATATGGGTTGGGATCATTTTATCCCCCATTGTATAGTGGTTGATTCGCTAAACTTTGAGTGCCAAAAATAGTAAAACCACTAAAAAGTTCATTAAAGAAATCGTCTTATGGTATTGTAGTGGTGCACTGCTCATAAATATTATAGGGTGTAACATCTCCTTCAGACAAGCTTATGTTTAGATCAACATTAAACCTAGATGTAGCAACTCCAGATGGCCTAGCTACATTGTCAAAATAACCAGAAGGACCTACTTCTAATGGCCAAGCTTCATATTGATAATATCCAGAAGGACCTGCTCCAGATGGCCCAGCTTCACACTGATAAAATCTAGAAGGACCTGCTAAGCTTTATATTGCCAAGGCTGATGGTATAAAGGCATACTTAATGAGCTAAAAGTATCTTTAGCAATATATGGCCATTTCATTAGTGGGGGTATTTGTTGAACAGTAGGATGAATAGCAATGGAATCAACTGTCATCCTTTTTTCTGCCATACCTTGCCTGTTACGTCTAGCATGTCGATCTTCATATGGTACTGTTAGTGGTGGAATATCTATAGTATCAGGTACAGGCTGACGAGGATAATTAGTTGATGTCCTATCATATGTACCAACAACACCTAAAATACCGACTGACTCAAAATGAATATTATCACTAGCAGATCCAGATGATGAAGCAATATTGTTGTAGAATATTCATTTAGCAGCATCGGCCTACATGACAAGTAAAAAATTAATTATAATTCATCAATAATAATAATAATAATAATAATAATAATAATAATAGTAGTAGTAGTAATAATAAATTTGGCTAGTTGTAGCTCCGACTACAATCATCCACTGTTTTGTTCTCTCTCTATACCATTGCATATATTGCGATCTACTATGCAATGGTAAATTGATAATTGGACCTTATGCAACCCGATGATGTCTATTATGCCACTCAGAAATAAAATTTGCGAATCTCAATTCCCAAGTTTGATCTACATGTTCCCTCAAGTCAATAGAATGCAATGTATCGATCTCCTCTAGAGGGAATAGAATTAACTGATCTAAACCAAATTATCTTAGACGTCTATCAGGTTGGTGCCACTCAACAATATGAAAACATACTATTGGGACAACAAATCTCCAACTCCTGTGTCCACTAGTATAAAAAACTGGTAACAAATGCACAACATTTTTATATGGTTCCCAATCCATCTACAAAAAAATTTAAGAATCATCAAAATATTAGTACAAAATAATTATTTATTTACCCAATATTAAATTATTTAGCATGGATTCAAAAAAAAAAACTTGATCATATCAATATAAGTCCAATTCCTCTCGAAAGTCATTAACTTTTTTATTGTTAATATTTCTTAAATCTAATGGGGATCACCACCTATTTCACAACACATATATAACTTGTCAGTATATTGTTTTTAACAAATAAAACTAAAAAATTTCAACATTAAATAAAATAAGCAAAATTTACCCATAACTATACGGCCTCGTCTAATCCAAAACAACTCCATGGGTAAAGTGCAGCTAAAATTAAGGGAGTCTTTCCCATACCCATATTTAGATTAACTAATGATACCCATCAAGTCTACCCACACTTGGCTTTGTCGCACGACATTACTTTCTATACAACCAAGCCAAAACTGCTGATCCCCAACTATAATCCTTGACTTCAGTCTAATTTTCCAACAGTGATAACCACATCAAATGTGTATAATTATTAAACTAGTCAGGACATAGTAGACCACCAATACAACGCATGATCTATGCATGGGCAAAACATTGTATCTGGTAGTCTATTCATCTGCTGGTAAGTGACTAAAATTGTTAGCCAACCATGTCAGTTTTATTTTTAGTCCTCTAATTGCATCTTCTGGGGGAACAATCCCCAACAACCAGGCATAAAGATCAGGCTAGCCATGATCTAAATTTCCAGTTACAACACGTCCTTCTACAGGTAAGTCGGTTAGTATCTGAATATCCTCTAGAGTAATTGTAGCTTCACAAACAACAAGGTAAAAAGTATGTGTCTTTAGCCTTCACCTCTCGATAAGAGCAGTCATTAATTCTATATTAACATTTATTGCACCGATCTGAGACACGCCATAGAAACCTGATAAATACAGGTAAGGTATTATCCTTTCATCAATATTCCTATAGTAACCCTTAACACTTGCTCTGCGTTCAGAGAGAACATCGTGTTCAATCTGAAATAAATAAATTCATAAGACAAATATATATAAAAATATAATTTACTGTATATTTTTTATTTAATGATAAAATTAAAATATACTTACAATTTCGCTCTATATTGCATCGGCTCGGTACTTTCTCTTCAATGTTAGAAGGTCCTCAAAAGTGGGTACCGGATTTATAAATTCTTTTTTTCTGAATAGTTCCATATTAACTGTAAATTTAAAACAAAGAAATTTTACATAATTATAATATATTTATCTATCACATAATGTACAAATGAAATTAATATATCATATGTTTTTGGTGGCAAAACTAATATCATTTTGAAACATGCTATTACCATTAATTATATTCAATATTTAATTTTAAAATAGTCACTTTTTTCGACTAATTTTTCCTTAAAAATATCAATATAATCAAACAAATGAAAAAATATTTTTATATTTTTAATATACATTAATTGTACCGATATTTAAAACAAATATGATGTCACTTTATATTAATAAAATATAAATTAAATAACACACATTTTTTCTTTGTTGTTCTAAATTTATTAACAACAAATACCTACACATTATAAAATGATAATGCAAATTAATATTTATCAATTTTCTTTAAAAATTTAATAAAAATATTATACGAACTAATTTTATTTAAAAAATTAACAAAAATATTATATTAACCTTTTTACTCTTATGAGATTAATTCAGTTACTTCTTTCAGTGTGAAACAAAAAAAGAAAAAGGGATTGCATGTTCTTTTTGAGGCAAAATTAGGAAGGAGCTTGAGAGTTGGTTATGGTGCTCCCTTGGGTTTTTAGAACGAAGAAGAAGAGGTAGAATGAAGAAGAGGAAGAAAGAAAATGACTAAGTGTAGCTTTGAGCCGACGGTCAACGTGGTAACTGAGATCTTTATGTGGCTTGATGGAAGACGTAGTTGATAGAAGCGTCATCCAACACTGTCGAAATCTACACTGACAGAAGCATCTTCCAACAAACCTACACAGTCACATGGCGACAGAAGCTTGATGGAGCACGTTGATGCAACCAGCGTCTTCTAACCCAACCCTAAACCTACAATTACTTCTAATACACCCTAAACCGGTTATTATTTTTTTAAAAAATATTATTTAAAAAATTCTCCCATATATATAAGTGTGCATAACCGAACTGAATCGAATGGATTTTGATCTATTTAGTTCGGTTATTTTGGTTTTTGATTTGTTTGGTTCTAAACTAAAATTATACTTCAGTTTAATCGGTTCGGTTCTTGAAATTGAAAAACCGAAGGAACCAAACCAATCGAATTTAGCAAAACACACCGTTTTGCTCTTATATATATATATAAGAAACCTAAAATCGTTTCTTCCTTTCCTTTCCTGAATCAAAACCCCTAACCCTCACGTAGCCACCACCTCTGCCTTTCTGTTCTCCACTTCTTTAATTCTTGATTCATGGATTCTTTCTACAAGTGTAACCATGGTTAGTATCTATATCTCCTTTGTTTAATTTGTTATTTTCTTTTAGATATATTGAGATACATGCAGTTGCCTTCATCTTCCTTTTGTCGATTTTTTGATTCTTTGTTCCAGTTTCTCATTTTTGTGGTTTTTGATTTGTGATGTTTGCTTGATAGTTATTTTGTTTTGGTTTTTGATTTGTGATGTGTGCTTGATAGTTGATTTATCCTCATCCTCGGCAAAGCACAAAATTATTCCTCACCCCCCAAATTGCCCAACAGATTATAGCTACATGCTCTAAGATTAATGTATTATTATGTATGTGTTGTATATTCTCACTTTTTAACTTTCCTGCATAAATTAAAATTCATTTGTTTGGTGTTTGTTTCCTGGATAAATTAAAATTCAAATGCAAGTTCCCATTCTAAGTTTGCCGTATCATCAGATGCTACCTTCTCAAACGGACAAGTTTGATTATAGGTTTGCATTTGAAACTCAGAATTAGTGTGCTTAATTAGAAATAATCGATTCGACATTAATTAGTTTAAGGTATTTTCTTTGCTTTTTATTTTGTTTCGTATTTGATATATGCTTTGCTTTTTATTTTTGAAAGAGAGCTTTGCTTTTTATTAGTTTAAGCTACTCTCCTTCTTCCTTTTTTTTTTTTTTCTTTTTTCTTAAATCTTTTACTGTTTTCTTAGATTTAATATTTTGAGCTCTCTTTGAGATGGAAAGTCATGTAAAGACTAGATTTTTGAGAGTGTTATT
This sequence comes from Excoecaria agallocha, assembly GCA_037975025.1. Taxonomy (NCBI): domain Eukaryota; kingdom Viridiplantae; phylum Streptophyta; class Magnoliopsida; order Malpighiales; family Euphorbiaceae; genus Excoecaria; species Excoecaria agallocha. Next base: position 15,935,648 of record CM075821.1, on the reverse strand, counting down.
AAGTAAAAATATATGACTTGGATTTGAGCAATCCTTGAATTGCTAATGGAATGCTTTTATTATTATACACAAGTGAAGCAAAGCTGAATCGTTTTATGAATTAATTGCGGAAAATGCATAACAGCAACTGACAGCCACACACACACACACATATTATAAAAGTAACAAAGAGTCTTCTTCTTTTCTATTAGTAGCTTTTCAGTGATTTTATTCTGCTTGAATTTTGCTTTCGTGTTTTGGCTGTAGTGTTTTTATTTTCTATATTTATTTTTGTTATTAATGCATACTTTCGCATAACCTTTACCCGAATTTAACATCTCAGTGTCATAATGGTAGATGAGGCTCATGAAAGGTCTTATTATTATTATTTTTGGAGATGAATATGCTTCCATTTATCTTTTAGTGTAATTTCCTTTTCCATTTTCTTATAGTTGATATTCCATTATTAATATAATTTTATATCTTGAAGAGTTATAATATCAGCTGCGCAAGTGGATGTGAGCTATGAAGAGTGCAATTATTATAAACATAAAAAGCAAAAGAATGTTTAGAGTTTATTAATTACTCATATAATAAAAGGAGTGATTATATATAACATTGTATTATACAGTGTAAGTGTGAATTGGCAGTTGTATGACTTGCTTATTTTTATCTTTTTGATTTGCTAACTTGCTTATTTTTATAAATTGGCAGTTGTGTGAATTGGCAATTAACCACAAAATATATATTGCTGATTTGCTTATTTTTATCTTTTTGATTTTAGGCCTCTGTTTAAGATGAGACTTGAACAAAATTTGCCCAATAATTTTAGTTTCTCAAGCTTTAAGAGCAGGTCTAAAAGCGGTCTAATTTTAATTTTTCGGCCAATAAATAATTTCTGAAAAAAGTTTTAAGAGCAGGTCTAAGAGGAGGTTGGATTTGTGACAATAATATATTGATTTAAATATATGCCTTTTTTTAATATGAGGATATTGAATGTATTTTTAATTATGGTTATATTGTATTTATTTGTAATGTATATTTTTTAGTTTAATTTTTAATTTATGTTGTATATATTTTTAATGTATATTTATTTATTATAGACATAATTTGAAAATTTTATGTATATTAAATTGTTTTATTTTATTGGATATATGAGCCCATTTAGGTTAAAAGTTTAATTAAAAAAGCCTATATCTAATCTAGAACCAATTGAATCGAACCAAACCGATAACAAGTATTTCGGTCCATTTGATTTTTGGTTCTAAATACTTCAATTTCAGTTTGATTCTTTTATTTTGCAAAGTTTGGTTCTTGGTCTTTTTGGTTCAATTCAAAATTGAACCGATCATTTGCACATCCCTATTAATAAAGAGTGCATTTGTGCATGTGATAAATAATTTAATAATATTAGTCTTTTAGTATTATATGAATTGAATAATTAAAGATAAAAGAAATTTCATTGTTATGAAAAAACATCAATGCAGAATACTTTAAATTAATAGTTTTTCTAAGGGCTTAATACTTAAAATCTCATCTTGATTTATATTTAATTTCAACGTTAATACCTGAGCTTTCAACATTTTTAATTCGCAATATAAACTTTAAATAACTATAATAATTTATGATCTAAAAGACTAATAGGGCTAATGTGGACTAGAGAGTAAATTGCGCGCAAGGGGAGAGTGTGATAATCCCAAAATCCAGAGTCTTAAGGGTAAAAAGAAAAAAATTCACCTCTTTTGCTCACAACATCCATACTATCCAACTTATCTAATCCAGCGACGACACACATTTGCTGCACTAACCAAGGCCGGCACAGTAGCTAGCGCCTCACCATGCAGCACCACCCACGGCGATAACCAATGCCAACCGCCAACTCTATCACAACAATCATCCACCAGCAGCACTCCATAACCGATAGTGATGCAACCATAACCAAGTACATCTGCCACCAATGCGCGGGCAGCCACAACCCACCGCAAGGCCAGTATTTCACATCTCCACTCTCGAGTATCATACCAAAAAACATTTCTTCATGCCAATTTTCTAATTTACTCTAAAATGCTAATCAACAATTATCATTTCAAATGTTACATTCTAAAGAGAGAGAACAAGAATTTCAGTAAATTATGTTAAAGAATTTTTTTGATGAGCCAAAGAATTTCATTAAGTCAAGGAGAACTACAGAGGAGGCAAGAATATGCCAGAAAACAAATACATCCCAGTAAAATAAGAACTTAACACAAATAAACCCAACAATTCAATAGCTAGCCTAAATTCCACTACAAATTCAATAGACCAAAAGGTAGTAAACCAACCTGTTAGATATATGTCACGATATATCACGAGAAGTAAAAATAAAATACCTTTCATAGCGTAGATCCATTAAAGTCAAAGTTGCTCATTTTTGCATCACCGGCCTAACTCTCACCCATGTCTCGTAAGTCTCGAGATGAAAGCTTTGAACCATGAACTAAAAGCCTCACAAGAAAAAAGAGAAAATGAGCGCAGAGTAAAACCAACAGAGTTTTAGCAAGGGAGAATTTTCTGCACACTTTGAGCAGAATTTTTGGTCCTATTTATAGGGCTCCAATTAAGGAAACGTAATTTTCCTTAATTGGTATTAATTCCAAATTGGTAGTCACAAAACATTAAGAAAATAATATTCCAGTTAATATGTCAGTTACCTAATTCAAATTAGATAACTACCCTCATTAATACACACTTAAATGGGCATATTCCCTAATTAAGAGAAATCTTAATATGAAACTAATTTCATATAAATTATTTTTTATTCTGATATTTTCTCGTTTATATCGGATCAATTTCTTATCTTGTGAGTCATAGGCGTATTCCAAACTCCTTCATCTCCCACTCACATATGACGAAATGATTTTCAGTCATTCTCTCCAATCATACAGGCATATAGTTCATGTGACCGGCATATGTTGAGAACACTAATGCTATACACCTGTTAGGGATATATAGTATCTCGAGAAATAATATCTTTTCATAATTGTATGCCAAATCCTAGATGGTTTTCTCACATTTGTTGTTTTATCTGATGATCTCATAAAAAATAATTTTCATGTTCATTATCATCTATATGCTTATAAAGACTACAATAGGTATACTAGTGAACCATGAAACCATCAAATGTGATCGAAAGCCTCTTCCCCATTTACTATATGCCATCCATCATAGTCTTACTCACTTTTCTAGTTAGATTGATGGGCTAAAATTTTTTCATGACCCTTTGGAGACTAACTAAGCTAGCCATACTGAACTATACTTCTAAAATAAGTTAAGGGTTCTGAGGATTGAAAGATAGGATCTTACACTAGTAAAAAATTGAGATCATTCATATATAATTCCCTTTCCTTGGTCAACTTAAGCACACATGGTATGATGCATCTGCTACGGTGTTCTTTTCCTTCCCTTAAAAGAGCACATATCTTATTATTATTTAACACCATATAGAAGCATAAGGTTGCAATGCATCAAAGCATCTGACTTTAGTTTGCTTTGTTCAGGACTACTTTTGGCTTTTGGATATAATATGATAGTTACATTTAACATATCATCTGATCATTTTTAATCATATTTTGGATCTTAATCCAAAATACATAACCCCATGTGTGTCTTTATCTTGCACGTTAACAAGAATTATCTTGTAATTTCTATAAGATGACACTTATATTTGAAACAGGTTCTCGAAATTCTCTTTGTTAAAAAGTCACCTCATATTATACTTTGTTAATTTATTAACAAAACTAATGTAAACACCCGTGTGAGTGGATTACTTCTCTCTGTCCAGCATGTTCTATCTTATAATAGTAAATGTTCACATATTAAACATTCACACTCATGTATTGCCAACAACGAATTCAATTATCATTATTCATAAATAATAATGTTAAAGGATTACAATATATATCAAATCCTATACAAACCCTGAAACCTAATATGTCTCTCAAACATATCTTTTGATATAGGTTTAGTTAAGGGATTTGCTATTATATCTTGTATGGAAATATACTAAAAGTTTACTTCTCCTCATGCAACAATGTCTTTAGTGTACTAATGCTTAATGTTGATATGCTTTGTCCTACTATGAAATTTTGAATTTTTTATTTAAGCTATCGATGACTAACTATCACTATAGACCATCACCAGTTCCTCTGAGGCAGTTACACTCAGATGGTCTATAAACCGTTTTAATCAAACTGCCTATTGTACTATAGTTGAGGAAGCAAAAAATTCTGCTTCCATTGTTGAAAGGGCTATACAAGTTTATTTCTTGTTACTTTATGAAATAACACCTTTACCTAGCAATAAAATATAACTTGATGTGGATTTTCCCTTATTCGCATCACCTTCCCAATCAACATCCATATTTCCTCTCAAATACATATCATTTCCTTAAAAATAGAAAGAATAATTAGCGGTACCTTTAAGGTATCTAAGTATCCTTTTTATGGCATTTTAATGTACTTCGCTGGGGTTGGATTGATATCTACATACCATGCCCATAGCATAGCATATATCATGTTTGGTACATAATATTGCATACATTAGACTTTCCACGGCATTGGTATACGAAACGTTCTTTATACATTCTATCTACTCTTTCATCTCAGGACACATATTTTACTAAGAAAATTTGCATGTTAAATCATTCAAGAACTTTGTTAATGTATGTCTCTTGAGACAGTGACAATAACGTTCTTGAACGATCCTTTGAAATCTTAACTCCAAGGATATAATCTACTTGATCCATATCTTTCATCTCAAAGTTGGATGACAACCAATATTTGATTAGATTTACGTACTCTTTGTCATTTCTTCCTATAAGTATGTTGTTTACATACAACATTAAAGTGACAAATTTATTTTCAGAGCTTTTAGAGCGAACATAATGATCTTCATCAATCATATTGAACTCATTCAATATGATTGTTTCATGAAATCTCAAATACCATTGTCTCGAAGATTACTTTAGGCCATAGATTGATCTCATCAATCAGCAAACCTTATGTTCGTTGCCTTCTTCAATAAAACCTATAGTTTATTTAATATAAATTTCTTCTTTTAATCCTCCATTAAGGAAAGCAGTCTTTACATCCATTTTATATAGCTTTAGGTCCAAACTAACCACCAAGGATATAATTAACCTTATCAACGTAAATCTAACAACAGGTGAAAAAGTCTCCCCATAGTTAATTTTTTCCTATTGTGTAAACCCACCCATTAGCATCTAGCCGTGCCTTGTATCTTTCGATACTGCTATCAGCTTTTTGCTTTATTTTGAGAATCCACTTATTCTCTATTGGTTTGTGTTCTTCAGATAGATCAACCAGTTCCTAAATGTGATTCCTGAATATCCATACTCCTATTGAAGTTAGGCATACTCATTCTCCTACTGGAGGAAGAATCCCAAACATTCGGACCATTGAGAAGAGTGTTTTGACCTTCTTCATTAATTTTCCTCCCACTTGAATATAGAGATCCAGGTAGTTCATTTTCGTGAGTTTCATAAAAATTAAAGTCTTAACTTACTTTGCCAAACTTCGGAAACTCATTTTCCAAAAGTGTGACATCTCGTGATTCAAATTCTATTACTGAGCCATTTGCTTGCTCACCCAAGAACATGTATCCTTTTGGTACATTAGAATATCGTAAAAATATACTCTTTTTACCTTTTGGTCCTAATTTACCAAATTTATTTGAGATATTATGCATATAAGCAGCATAACCCCAAGGTCGTAAATGACTCAAGTCAGGTTGTCGACCCCATCCACAACTCATAAAGAGTGGAAGCAACGGACTTTATAGGCATATGATTTAGAACATATGTGGTTGTTAAAAAAACATCTCCTTAATAGGAGATTGAAAAATTTGCTTGAGCCATCATAGAACGTACCATGTTTAGAAGGGTCCTATTTTACCTTTTTGCAACACCATTTTGTTGTGGAGTTCTAGGAATAGACAATTGATGTTCAATCCCTTTTTCATCACATAAAGGTTTAAATTCTTCAGAAAGATATTTTGACCATGGTTAGTTCTCAAAGTTTTAATTTTCTTGTCCAATTGACTCTCGATAAGATTCATAAAAATTTTAAAATAACTCAATGCTTCGAACTTGTGAGATATCAAGTAGACATGACCATACTTAGTATAGTCATCTATAAAAGTGATGAAATAATAAGCTCTGAACGGATGTCTAGCAAGTGTAGTAGATCGGCTAGTAATATAGGAAAATAAGATTAAGAAAGGGAACATGGATTGTTAAGTAGAATGTCTATAATTGAGTTGAATGTATCTGAGATTATTTTTCAAGTTTTTGAATTGAAGGCAAGAAATAAACTAAATGGACAATAAAGGAGAACAAAAACTAAAACTAGAATAACATAAATTAAACACGCAAAAATAACTAAAATACTTCTATTAAAGGGACTATCCACCTCAAATTCTATTGCAATGACTCAAATTAAAAATAATACAAGTGATTATGGAAAAACTAGTAATAAAACTAGATATCTTAGTCAAGAATATCATTCTAAGCATTAAACCTTCTTATTAGGAATAATTCAACACCTAGCATAAAAATCTAGTTTTAAACTCCTAGACATCCGTTAAACTCTTTTTCAAGCAAACTTAACTTTAATCTATTCTTAGTTCAACTTTTCTTAGTTTTAATCCACTCTACCAACACATAATTATCTAAAATTTAGAAAATAACCATGCATTAATGCCAATGATTTAACCCAAGAATATGCATATCATAGATCATACTTAAATTAATCATCAACTATTAATAAAATAAGTTAACAATCAATCTTAATACAACCAGAGTTAGGAATTTTCATAAGAACTAAGAAATAATCAAACTTGCATTGAATTAAAGCTCAAACTAAGTCGTTATAATAAAAGTATGAGGATTCAAGAATCCTTTAGCAAAAGAAAAGAAAACTACTTACCAAACATGATTAAAACGAAAGAAACATAAATGAAAGAGATACAATACTCATAAAGCTTCAAACTTTCTCTTGATGACTTCTCGCACACCAGTACAAAGCTTGAGTCTTTACAAGGATTGCAAACTAAGAAAAATAGAAAAACTAAGCTAAAATTCTATACAAAATTAACTAAAGAAAGCTAGGTTAAAAATTAAGTAAAATTCGTAATTGTCATCCTCCTCTTAATTCTGATATTTAGGTGTGCTTTATAGCTTGCAAAGATGGAGTTTTGGTGGCTTTAAACTTTCTATTTCAGCAAAACAGAAGAATTTGATCTAAATTCCAATTCTTTAGCTTAGTAGAGTGAAAAACTTACTCCACAGAGCGGCCTTTTGTCTTTTCCCACTCTGTAGAGTGAAAAACTCACTCTACCGAGTGGCCTTTTTCTCATTTTCCTCTTTAGGTGACTCGATAGAGTGAGGAATCTACTCTACCAAGTGACTAGGCTTTGGACTGCACGATGCACTTTGCCTTCATAATAACCTTCAAATGCTGAAATTACACTTTTGCCCTTGTAACTTCTTTTTTTTTTCTTCAATTACACACCTAAAAGCATCAAATTAACCAATTAAGCTCATAAACTACTACTTAAGAAATTAAACACTAAATTAACCAAATTACCCCTAAAGTAACATAATAAATGCATTAGAAACACACTAAAAAATATAGTATAATTCATACTTATCAGGCTCCATACCTTGCCCTAATATTCATTGGACTATAGACGTTAGAATGAATTAATTGCAAAGGAATTGTGGCTCGAGTTCCTCTTTCGAATGATTCTATAACTAGTTTTTCTTGCAAACAATGGTCACACATAGGTAATTTAACCTCATTTAAATCACCCGATAAACCTGCCTTAGCTAACCAACGCATTTGGTATTCTCCGATATGGTTTAATCTAGTATGCCATAATTTTATATTATCCTTATACGTATTCGAAGAAGAAGAAATGAAAGAAAAACTCGCTTTATTGGAATAATCAGGATCAACATCCATAATTATAAAATTGTTCAAAACAAAACCAGAACCATAAAAAATGTCATTCAAAGATAGGTAGACTTTATCATCCTTAAAATGCAGAACAAACCCAAATTTCATCAATGTTAAAACAAAAATTAAATTCCTGTGAATATTATGAGCATAAAGGACATAATGTCGGAGCAAGGTTCGGCCTTTTACGGCGGGGAAGACTAGTTTGCATGTGCCAATCCCGTGGACTGCTACTCTAGCATTGTTGCCTATATAAATCTACTTTGCTCCAACAGTTACTCGACTCGACTCTTACGAAAAAAAATAGAAAAAAGCCATCTCGATCCCTTGTCATATGGTCTGTTGCTTCTGAATCAACCACTTATAAAGGATGAAATTTAGTTAAAAATACATACTTGATACATAAATTTCACTCACTTTTGAGTTAGAATACTGCATCTATTTTGGCACAGTGCAATCTTTAGCATAGTGTCCCTTCTGCTGGCAGTTGAAATACTTTACTTTAGAGATGTTCACTTTCTTCTTGCCTTTGGACCCCTTACTATTCTGCTTAACTTTCTATTTTTTAGGCTCTTGAGCCCTTTTTCTTGCCTTTGTCATAGAAGCTTCTTTTCTTGTTTTGGTTTGATCTCTTCTTACCAAGCATTGACCTTGATCTATGCTAAATGGTCCTTTTCTAGCTCCAAATGTCTAATGATGCCCTTAAATGTCTTAATGCTATCCATGTGAGTTAATTGCATTTTCATGTGCTCCTAACTCCTTAGTAAAGATCGGATGATTGTCTGAACCTATTGCTCGTTAGTCCACTTATAACCTGTTTGACCAAGCTCACAAATCATATTCTCTATCTCTCGAAGATGTTTTCGCATTGAATAATCAGGGCTCTTTTAATAAGTATCAAACTTGATCATTAAAGATTGGAGCTGGTTAGAGGCACTCCTCCAAACTTCTCTCGCAATGCTACCCATAGATCCATTGCATTTCGATACATACAGAATTGCATGGTGATATCATCTTTCGTTACACTTAGGAGGATGATTCGAGCAATGAAATTCTTCTTCTTTCATGCTGCATAGGCATCTTGGTCCTGCTTATGCTGAGCAGAAGTGCCAACCGTAGGTTTAGTTATAACTGAACTTAAGGTTTTGAGAGCCTCTTACTCCTTAAACACATACTGGATTTTCATGCTTCAGATTTCATTGTTGTCGCCATTGAGTTTTATATTTTTGTTTAATTCAGTAACTATCATTTTGGAAGCCATTTAGATATTCTGATCAAAATAGAACTTAAGTTGCACATTATTAAGAAGAATTTGGCAATACATGCTATCTACTGTGCATCTGAAATTAGAATCTAATAAAGTTATCTATTAGGATCAAAATTGAAAAGGTTACTAACAATATCCAATTACCCTCTAAGACCTAATGTCTAACCTTATAGATTAAAATTTCATGCATAATAAATTTGGTTTATTAGAAGTTAAATTCTTAAACTTAATTGAGGATATTATGTGATATAGATAATTAAGCCTTAACTTAAAAATCAACCAACTATTCTACTCATAAAAAATTGCAAGGCAAATAATATTAAAATAAACACATTCATTATAATAATTATAAGCTGTAATAATATCCAAAACAAAAATAAATGCATTTATTATAAAATCTAATAAATCCAAAATAAGACACATATGTCTCATCTTAAAACAAAATAGGAAATATAACTCCTAACATAAAAGTCTATACAAATAAGGATAGTAATATGATATCCATGTCAACAAATTAGGAATCTTGTGGTTTCAAAACCATAAGAGTCCCAAGAGCTGACATCCTAACTATACACATCAACTGTAAAGGAATGCCATGTGTGTGATCATGAAACCATGGACAATACACTTTACACCCACTTTTGAGCTCCATCTTAAACTGAGTGTTGCTCCTAAACACTCATCGTTTAGTTACCAAACAATGGAATGTCCATAATGATCACTCCAGCACTCGTCCAACAAGTTTTGGAGCTCCACATGGTAACTAAATGAGTCATGCATAACATCATAAAGTAGCTTACGATCCCTCCCCCTACTTAGGCCACCAACCCAAATACAACTTTGCATCTTCTTATGCATGCTAACCATATGATGCACAATAACATCAATATCATCAATTCTGGCCTTTTTGTGCATCCTCATGTTTTGGATCTCATGCACTTGTGCGTTGACCCGAGCAACCCTTTAAGGAGTTTATGGAACTATTGACGTCCTTATCAGCATCATATCTATTACACATAACAGCAAGAAAATTATTAGTACACTCATGTACGGATAAAATGATTGAAACTCATTTTAATCAAATATAAGGACAAAATCTATATAATTAATTTTTAAACAAATTTGAAAATTAAAGAAGGAAGAAAACACATTTTCTATAAATTTTCATATATTTTTCAATAAAATAATTTGTAAAAAATTATTCTATTACTCAAAATTTTTAAAAAGCACCAAAAAATCAGAAAAATTATAAAAAACAAAATTGCAAAATATTGGGTAAAAAATGGTGGCCGGAGGAGGTCTCACATGCCCACATACGCCCCAGATGCGACAAGGAAGCCACGTGCCAACTGTGGCACAGTGCCACATGGCGTGACCCCACTGGGCCACGTGTTGCCATGACAGACACCAATTGTCACATGGTAGGCACTCATTGGTCTATATGGCACCTAGTTGGACTGACAGATGACACGTGGCATGACCACAGTTTGCCACGTGGTAACTAACCATTGGACCACTTATCGCTGTGTGGAATCACTTATCAAGCCACGTGGCAAGACCCATATGCCATGTGTCAATACCACAAACTGCCATGTCAGCGACACATGGCACATTTTTGTTGTTCCACGTGATGCCATGTGGTAACCATGAGGACCTATCATGTCGCGTCAATGGACACATGGCTCTACATGATTAGCCCACGTGTCATATCCCTATTGGTCCATATGCCTGAGTGCCACTCAGGTGTGTGGAACTGGCACGTGCTGGAGGCATGCCTTCTAGCACATACCCAACACTGGTGGTGTATGTAAGCCATGTGCTGCCTTTTCGACAGTTTCAAGCCATTGGATTTTGATCAGGGGGTTTTTTAGGGTCTCCGAGTCTAATGGTATGGTCAAATTTAAAAAATTACCACATGAAATTTCTCATTACAAACTTTTAATTAATTTTTCATGTAAAAATACACCAAAAAATATATACAAACCAAAATAAAAAAAATATATACAGAATTTCATCAAAAATATATATCATGCAATCTGAAAATAATATCTGAATTTTCACAAAAATACAGATCTAAAAACAAAATAGCCAGAACGTAAAAAATCGGGCTTTGATGCCAATGTTAGATATATGTCACAAGAAGTAAAAATAAAATACCTCTCGTAGTGCAGATCCATTAAAGTTGAAGTCGCTCATTTTTACGTTAGTGGCCTAACTCTCACCCATGTCTCATAAGTCTTAGGATAAAAGCTTTGAACCACAAACTAAAAGCCTCATAAGCAAAAAGAGAAAACGAGCATAGAGTAAAATCGACAATTTCGATAAGGGAGAATTTTTGCACACTTTGAGCATAATTTTTTATCTTATTTATAGGGCTCCAATTAAGGAAACATAATTTCCCTTAATTGGTATTAATTCCAAATCAACAGTTATAAAACATTAAGTAAGGAAATAATATCCCATTTAATATGTTAGTTACCTAATTCAAATTAGGTAACTGCCCTCATTAATATACACTTAAATGGGCATATTTCCTAATTAAGAGAAAGTCCAATAAAGAATTAATCACATATAAATTATTTTCCATTTTGATATTTTCTCGTTTATATCGAGATCAGTTTCTCATCTCGTGAGTTATGGGCGTATTCCAAACTCTTTCACAACTAATGAACCTCCTTTTGCGCCGTCGATTCTTCACCAACCATTGCTGGTGACTCCCTTCTCCCTCTCTCTCCGACGCATGCCAGTGCAGCAGCCTTGGCTGTTTCATTTCTTTCTTTGGCAGCCTTCATGCCTCACCATTTCCTCTTACCACTAACCACCAAGCCACTTCAGACTCTTCCATTATGAATGACGATTGAGAAGTGAGATCCAGTTGCTAAAAATTTGAAAAATAGAGGAAAATAAGAAGAAGATAGATTTTGGGTTTAGGGATTTAAAAATCCCAGATTTCAATGTCATTTTCCACATAATCAGCGTGTATGTATCATGTAGTAAGACAATTCTATGCTTCATTTTTTAGGTGGTAAATTATGATGGGTTTTTGAAGTTAAAACAATGATTTAAACACAATTAAACTTTAGGTATTATGAAATTAAATACAATTTCAGGGGGTATTTAAGGTATTAAGCCTTTTTTAAATTATATTTCTAATAAAAATTTTGCATACTGTTTCTCATGTCATTACTCAAGGTATTTCCAACAATAATTTATTGAAAAAATTCATCAAGAAAATCATATAATCCAAATATAAATAATTTAAAACTATAACTTTCTCTTAAATTGATTAATTATCTTCTAACTCAATATACGAAAAAAAATATTTTAATTCAAACATTAAATGTTATTTAATATTTGAAAATAATCAATAGTTATTGATGATTTAAGTAGTAATCAATACATAATACACATATCATACATTCTCAACAACTCTAAGAAAATCACCTTACAAGCTAAATAAGTTATCCATGAAGTTTCACTCTCTATTTATCATAAAGGAAAACTTGATGAGGCAACAATTGCAACAATTTTCTTTGGCACCTCTTTCATTTAGATCTTTAGAATGAGGCATATCAACATCGTAATTTGAGGGCATGATGACAAATGGTATTTTCTTTATAATCTTCTATTTATATTAAAGTTACAACCACATTGAATTATAATATAAGGACTAAACTCCATGGATTAATGAATTTTTCTAGTGTAGAAAATTAGTGTTTGAATTGGTAAAGAGAGTGGAAGTCTTTGTCAAATTCAAATGATAAAAGCATAAAAATAATTGTAAATTAGTGTCGGAATCAAATTGAAAAATTCTTACACGATTAAGTAATGGGGAACGAACTATGACCTTATTTTTGTACCAGTAATTTTTGATGGAATATGACATGGTATGAATGTGATGATAACGCAGCGGAAAAACAAAAATTTTTCATCATACATACCATACAAATCCAAAGCAAGAATCGAAACATGCAATTTTAGGGTTTAAAACTTACAACTTTGGATGCCTTTTAATTTTTTGAGTTTGGTGATGACCCAGCAACCGAGATGACTTTATCCATCTTAGATCTTGATCACCAATGCCAAGGAACAGCCTTTTACGCCACTCCCTCTATTCTAAAACACACAATTGTACCGTCGGCTTAAAATCGTGATTGCTAGCTCTCTTTTAAGGTATTGTGTAATGGCTATAGTTTGAAGCTACAAAATTTGATTTTGTACTTCTCTTAGGTTGCTTTTACTACCCAAGAACACAAGAGAATGAGGAACAATCCTTTCTCCTTGTGAAAATTGGACCAAAAATTAAGAGAGAGAGATGGATGTAATTCACGCCCAAAATGCAAAATGATGGCTAGGTTTTGTTTTCACGCCAAAAGCAAATTATATATCTTTAGGGTTTTATTTCCTTTAATATATATCCCTTTATTTTCTTAAGTGATCAAGCTAAAATATACCACCTTAAGATAATTAATTTTAGCCTTTATCACTTATTTAAAATAAGAAATATATATTGATTAAAACACCTTAAGATAATACATTTAATCCAAGATAATCCTTTTTGATTTAATCTAAGATAAATGTAAGACATATTAATCAAATAAATCACTTAATAAAAGAATTAATCATGTGCCGAAATTCCATTGATATTATCTTGGAATTTCGGCCACACCATCCAATTATCAAGTGAATTAATTTAATTAAAATCCTTTAGGCTTTAATACTCAATTAATTAAATTAACACAAGATAATTAATTAATTGAAATTAAACCTTGTGGGCTGAATTTCTCTCTCTTATGGACCAAAGCCCAATAGCAATTTTATAACCCATTACACACATTAATTTGACTTTAATTAAAAGTCCAAATTAATGCTCAATACTTTAATTAAATATTTTAAGGCCAATGCTTTGTGTGTGATCCTATAGGTCCATTTAATGTTGGCAATGAATTAATAAATTAATTCAAAGGCTATATATATTCTCTAGCAAGATATTATAGCATTCCAAATTAAATGAAAATGCATATGGCAATTAGTGACCTAATGCAATTTTGCATAGTCCCTTACCCATAAATATCAGAATTAATATAAGGCATGAAACTAGTCATCCTTATATATATTAATTCCTTTCTTGATATTCCAGTGACACTGAACTCTCAGATAAATAATGATTATTCATTATTTCATCTCGGTATGGCCATACACTTCTCAGTTCACTGATCAAGTGGCTGATGATATTTTCTCTCTTATTGAGAAGGGTAATCCCTTCACTTCTCCCATGCTCTCTAACATGAATTAATGCATACCCAATCATACCCGTACTTGCCACTCTGTTACGAGCACGTTAGGTGTATGTCAAAGTACAGAGTAATTCATAAAGAGTTTCATAGAGATTTCAGGTCTAAGAACTCCGATACAAAACTTGCATATGAGAAACACTTATGACTTATACCATGTAGTGTTCTCATGAGCGGATCGTATCTAGATACCATGTTCTTTAACATGTATCTATGATCTTTGATTGACACTCTTGTCCTAATGATCCGTAAGACAGAACTCATAATATCAGAGAGAGCATACTAGTCTTAATTCATTGTTATTCCCATAACAATGATTGACTAGGGATATTTAGAATGATGTCTCATTTGTTTCAAGGTCTTACAACCATGTGCCTTACACATGATAACTTAAACCAAAACAATACTCTTGGATAGTTTTATCAATTGATATGCACAGGAATACAAAGGATAAAACAAATGCCTCATTTTATTAATTCAAAGTGCTTTATTACAATGCATTGGGGCTAGGGCTTACACTAACAATCTCCCACTAGCACTAGTCCCAATTGGGCATGGCCCTAAGACCGAACGCTCTCAAATGAGCTTCGTGCAGATTTGGACGCAATTGTTTCGTCAAAGGATCTGCTACATTGTCTTCATTTGCTATCTTGCTAACCTTGACGTCCCCATGATCAATGATTTTTCTGATCAGGTGGTACCTCCTGAGTATGTGTTTGGATTTCTAGTGTGACCGGGGCTCCTTGGCCTGTGCGATGGCCCCGTTGTTGTCACAAAAAATTTCTAATGGATCTTGGATGTTTGGGACCACTCCTAATCCAGTAATGAAATTTTTAATCCAAACAGCCTCTTTTGCAGCCTCACTTGCTGCAATATACTCAGATTCAGTAGTTGAGTCGGCAACGGTTTCTTGCTTTGAGCTTCTCCAGCTGACAGCACCACCGTTCAAAACAAAAACAAACCCAGATTGCGATCTAGAATCTTGAGTGCTGGTCTAAAAAGCAGCATCGGCATAACCTTGTATGATGAGCTCTTCTTGACCACCATACACCAAGAAGTGATTCTTAGTCCTTCGCAGGTACTTTAGAATCCCTTTTACAGCAGACCAGTGCCTCTTCACCAGGGTCTTGCTGAAACCTACTGGTTACACTTAGTGCATGAGCAACATCCAACCTAGTACATAACATAGCGTACATGATAGATCCAATAGCAGAGGCATATAGAATTCTACTCATGTTGTCCCTTTCCTCTTTGGTTTTAGGGCATTGTTCTTTAGTCAAAGAAACTCCCAAATCCAAAGGTATGTACCCTTTATTTGAGTCTCCCATACTAAAATGCTTTAATACTTTGTCTATGTACTTTTCCTGACTTAGTCCCAAAAGCCGATTCGATCTATCTCTATAGATTCAAATACCAAGTATTGTCTCGGCTTCACCTAAGTCTTTCATTGAGAAACATTTTTCCAACCATTGCTTAACCTTTTGCAATGTTGGAATGTCATTCCTAATGAGAAGGATGTCGTCCACATATAGGACCAGAAATACTACTATGCTCCCACTAACCTTCTTGTACACACAAGGCTCATCTTCGTTCTTGATGAAGTCAAATTCTTTGATTGCCTCATCAAAATGAAGATTCCAACTTCGGGATGCTTTCTTTAATCCATAAATGGATTTTTGAAGCTTGCAAACCTTCTTAGGATGCTTGGGATTGACAAAACCTTCAGGCTGTGTCATATACACATCCTCAAGTAAATTTCCGTTGAGGAAAGCAGTTTTGACATCCATTTGCCATATCTCATAATCATGATATGCAGCTATGGCAAGCAAGATCCTAATGGACTTGAGCATGACTACAGGCGAAAAGGTCTCGTCATAGTCTACACCATGAGTTTGTCGAAAACCTTTTGCTACTAGTCTACCTTTGTAGGTCTTATCAGTTTTGAGTTTGAATAGCCACTTGCATTCATTTACCTTAGCACCTTCCGGTGGATCAACCAAGGTCAAAACCTGGTTATCGTACATTGATTGTATCTCGAATTTCATGGCTTCAAGCCAATTTTCCGAGTCTGGGCTCTTAATAGCTTCTCAGTAGGTAGTAGGATCCTCACGATCTACTAACTCAATAGTATCACTGTCAGTGATTAGAAATCTATATCTCTCAATCTCCTGACGTACCCTACCAGACCTTCTAGGTTCTTGTGTAATGGGTTCTTGTTTCACAACTGGTTGTGAACTTGATCCCATTTCCAAACCATCCTCTATAGGAGTTTGTGGCGCTTGAATTTCTCCAAGTTCTACTTTACTCTCACTGTCTTTCTTGAGAAGGAACTCCTTTTCCAAGAAAACAGCCTTACGAGCAATAAATACTTTGTTCTCGACTTGTGAGTAAAAATAGTATCCCTTTGTTTCTTTGGGATAACCCACAAACAAGCAGACACTGGATTTAGACTCTAGTTTGTCAGATGTTAATTTCTTAACATATGTTTCACAGCCCCAAATCCTGAGAAAAGACATATTAGGTTCTTTCCCAGTCCATACCTCGTATGGTGTCTTCTTAACTGCTTTAGTTGGAGTACGGTTCAATAGAAATGCAGCAGTTTCTAATGTATAACCCCAAAAAGGGAGATAGGAAGATTAGCTTGACTCATCATAGATCGAACCATGTCCAACAGAGTTTGATTTCTCCTTTCAGACACACCATTCCATTGAGGTGTTCCAGGAGGAGTGAGCTGTGAAATAATACCACACTCTTTTAGATGATTGTCAAACTCTTGGCTTAAGTATTCGCCACCTCGATCTGATCGAATGGATTTTATACTTTTTGCCAAGTTGGTTTTCTACTTCGTTCTTAAACTCTTTGAATTTCTCAAAAGTTTCAGACTTGTACTTCATTAGATAGACATAGCCATATCTACTGAAGTCATCTGTGAATGTCGCGAAGTAGCTAAAACCACCTCTAGCCTGTGTACTTAAAGGTCCACATACATCGGTATGTATTAGTTCCAATAAGTTATTAGTCCTCTCACCTTTCTTGTTAAAAGGACTCTTTGTCATTTTTCCATGCAAACATGGCTTGCATGTGTCATAAGACTCTAAGTCAAATGACCCAAGCACTCCAGTTTTGTGGAGTCTTGAAATACGTTTTTCGTTTGCATGTCCTAAACGACAATGCCAGAAGTAAATAGGGTTCAATTCGTTTGATTTAACCCTCTTTGTATTAATGTTGTATATGGTCTCTTTGTTTTGTAAATCAAGGATATACAGGCCATTTTGCAACATGGCATTGCCATAAGAAATGCCTTGGTGACGAATATGAGCATTGCCATTTTTAATAACAAAATCAAATTCATCATTATCCAAACATGAAACTAAAATAATGTTTCTGTTCATAGCATGCACATAATAACAATTATTCAAAACAATACAAAGTCCGGAAGGTAAAGTGAGGTGATAGTCACCTATCTCCATGGCAGCAACTCATGCTCCATTCCCCACATGGAGGTCCACTTCATTCTTCCCAAGTAACCGCCTATTTCTTAGCCCCTGCACATTTGAACAAATGTGAGAGCCACAACCGGTATCCAATACCCAAGTGGTAGAAATAGTAAGGTTAATTTCAACAACAAAAATACCAGAACTGGATGCCTTGGCTCCATTCTTCTTTTGTTCTTCCTTGAAGAGAGAGCAATTCTTCCTCCAATGCCCTATCTTGTTGCAATAGAAGAAAGTGCTCTCACTCTCTTTGAGTTTTGGCGCCTTGGGCTTGGATTGGGCCTGAGGTGCACTCCCAACTGACTTGGGTTTTCCCTTTCCCTTAGCGGGTCCCTTCTTAATTCCCTTTCGAACCATTAGTACGGGATTGGTCTTTCGAATGTTCTCTTCAGCATTCTTAAGCATCCCATAAAGCTCAATGACTGACTTGTTCATTGCATGCATGTTATAATTCATCACAAATGGATCATAAGCAGCAGGCAATGATCCTAAGATCAAGTCAGTGTCCAATTCTTTTGGCACTAGTACCTCAAGCTTCTCAAGAGTATCAAGATACCCTTTCATCTTGAGTACATGGGTACTAACAGGAGTACCCTCAGCCATCTTGTAAGAAATTAAGGCCTTTGTTGTCACTAACCTCTTGTGACGAGCTTGCTCTTGGAACATCTCCTTGAGGTGCACCATGATCGCATAGGCCTCTTGGTCCATAAATTGCTTTTGCAATTCAGGCACCATAGTGGCTAGCATCAAACAGGTCACATCATTAGAGTCACTTTTCTTGGTCTCAAAAGTTTCCTTTTGAACCACAGAAGCATTCCTAGCAGGTTTCTCAGGTAAGGGTGCATCCAAAACATACGACTTCTTGTCTTGCTTAAGAACTATTCTTAAGTTTCGAGACCAGTTTATGAAATTGGTGCCATTCAATTTGTCCTTTTCAAGGACCGATCGCAATGAGAAATTGTTGTTTGAAGATGCCATTTTCAATCTACAATAAAATTTAGCAAGATTAAATGAGGTCTTATTTATGATCCCACAAACCGAATTAACATCCCTTTAAATAATTTGCGTTAGTGATTTAATGTGGGCCAAGATCCACTTTTCACAACAACTTATTAGTCAAGCTGAGCTTGTACACCTAACAAGTTAAGTTACTTAGGTAGGAAAACTCTAATCATGTCTCGTACATGACTCTTGGATCAAATGGGCTAACATCTTAAGATGTTATAGCACAATCCATTTATTAGTTGCCTAGGTTCGGGCATCCCTTTCCATGATAAGTCCAACCTACATTCACAACCCATGCCTCACAAAGATAATTGGGCGCATCTAGGACTCCTAGTCTACGTGACTGATGATCGATGCCTTGACATGTTTCGAATTAGGAAGGCAACTTTATGACTTACTATTTTAGGGATTCATTTTATTACGGCTTACATGGCATACGCTTTGTCATCCATACATAGCATGCATATATAAATAATTGCATAAAGTAAAGCGTGACAAACATGGGTCCAAAAACCTACAACTAAGATTCTATACTATTACATAAGAATCTTCGAGTTTGGCTTCTTCACTCCGGTGGGCTTCATCTTGATTTACAAAGTCTTCAAGTATATTCTATTCTAAGAAATAAATGAAAAACTTTTACAACAAAATATAATGGCTCGCAGGCCATATTTAATTACAAAACCCAGGGCCCATGAATGCACCATGCATATCCATTCATCACACCAAATTAGCAAATAAATATACATAGCATTCATGGATAAAACAAAGTCCAATTTTAATTAATTTAGCCAAGCCCATTAATGGAAATTATGTACTTGAACCTTTAAGAGAAGACCCCATGATGGGCCTAGGCCAAATCCCAATGGACTAAATCCTCTTATTGAATAAGTTCTCTTAAAAGCCCAAAACACTAACTAGTTAGATTTGTGCTATAAATCAACTCTAGTATAATTTTCAATTTTGCCATTTTTAATTTTATGTCATACAGCCCATAAACATTAAAAATACATATAATATGTGCTAACATGAATTAAAAATATAAAGTCATGAAGAACACATATATAGTACACGACATTCATGCAAAAACAAACAAACAACAAAAACTAGTTGTTTAATGCTTATGCAATGCCATAAAATGCACAAACATTTAAATCAATTTTATGAGTCATTTAATAATCTAACTAAGTCCATAAATATTGATTTAATATTCTGTACCAATCTGATCTAAATGTGTTTTTACCATTTTAATTAAAACAAAACAAACAATGTTGATTAAACATGTAACAAACACAAACTAGTCATAGTTTTAAGTGATTTTAAAATTAATCAATTAAATTGTCATGGACCAGAATTAAAACCAAATTTAAAATATGTCCAGACCTGATATTTAATCTTTAAAAATCACTTACAAACATGCCAAAATCAATTTTACATTTAATTTTGAAAACTAGTTGTTAAACTAGCAATTTACATGCCAACTAGCACCTAGTTTCATAATTAAAATGTACCATCAGGTATAAATAATTAAATCTGACCATTACCAGACCTAATAACATCTTAGGACAGTATATTAACATGTCATATTAATTATAATACCTATCTAATCAATTAAAATCATTTTTTCACCAAAACAATGCAAAAAACTCAAAACAGAAAATTTCAGATTTGCATGTTTTCATAATGACGATTTTTAATTAATTTTTTCATGCATCTAAAGCACTAAAATAAGCATGTTTAGGCTCTAATACCACTGATGGAATATGACATGGGATGAATGTTATGATAATGCAGCGAAAAAACAAAAAATTTTTAATCATACATACCATAAAATCCAAAGCAAGAATCGAAACATACAATTTTAGGGTTTAAAACTTACAACTTTGGATGCCTTTTAATTTTTAGAGTTTGGTGATGACCAGCAACCGAGATGACTTTATCCACCTTAGATCTTGATCACCAATGCCAAGGAACAGCCTTTTACGCCACTCCCTCTATTCTAAAATACACAATTGCACCGTCGGCTTAAAATCGTGATTGCTAGCTCTCTTTTAAGGTATTGTGTAATGGCTATAGTTTGAAGCTACAAAATTTGATTTTGTACTTCTCTTAGGTTGCTTTTACTACCCAAGAACACAAGAGAATGAGGAACAATCCATTCTCCTTGTGAAAATTGGACCAAAAATTAAGAGAGAGAGATGGATGTAATTCACGTCCAAAATGCAAAATGGTGGCTAGGTTTTGTTTTCACGCCAAAAGCAAATTATATATCTTTAGGGTTTTATTTCCTTTAATATATATCCCTTTATTTTCTTAAGTGATCAAGCTAAAATATACCACCTTAAGATAATTAATTTTAGCCTTTATCACTTATTTAAAATAAGAAATATATATTGATTAAAACACCTTAAGATAATACATTTAATCCAAGATAATCCTTTTTTATTTAATCTAAGATAAATGTAAGACATATTAATCAAATAAATCACTTAATAAAAGAATTAATCATGTGCCGAAATTCCATTGATATTATCTTGGAATTTCAGCCACACCATCCAATTATCAAGTGAATTAATTTAATTAAAATCCTTTAGGCTTTAATACTCAATTAATTAAATTAACACAAGATAATTAATTAATTGAAATTAAACCTTGTGGGCTGAATTTCTCTCTCTCATGGACCAAAGCCTAATAGCAATTTTATAACCCATTACACACATTAATTTGACTTTAATTAAAAACCCAAATTAATGCTCAATACTTTAATTAAATATTTTAAGCCCAATGTTTTGTGTGTGATCCTATAGGTCCATTTAATGTTGGCAATGAATTAATAAATTAATTCAAAGGCTATATATATTCTCTAGCAAGATATTATAGCATTCCAAATTAAATGAAAATGCATATGGCATTTAGTGACCTAATGCAATTTTGCATAGTCCCTTACCCATAAATATCAGAATTAATATAAGGCATGGAACTAGTCATCCTTATATATATTAATTCCTTTCTTGATATTCCAGTGACACTGAACGCTCAGATAAATAATGATTATTCATTATTTCATCTCGGTATGGCCATACACTTCTCAGTTCACTGATCAAGTGGTCGATGATATTTTCTCTCTTATTGAGAGGGGTAATCCCTTCACTTCTCTCATGCTCTCTAACATGAATTAATGCATACCCAATCATAC
Source organism: Excoecaria agallocha (assembly GCA_037975025.1). Classification (NCBI taxonomy): domain Eukaryota; kingdom Viridiplantae; phylum Streptophyta; class Magnoliopsida; order Malpighiales; family Euphorbiaceae; genus Excoecaria; species Excoecaria agallocha. Next base: position 15,913,398 of record CM075821.1, on the reverse strand, counting down.
CCGTACTTGTCACTCTGTTACGAGCACGTTAGGTGTATGTCAAAGTACACAGTAATTCATAAAGAGTTTCATAGAGATTTCAGGTCTAAGAACTCCGATACAAAACTTGCATATGAGAAACACTTATGACTTATACCATGTAGTGTTCTCATGAGCGGATCGTATCCAGATATCATGTTCTTTAACATGTATCCAGATATCATGTTCTTTAACATGTATCTATGATCTCTGATTGACACTCTTGTCCTAATGATCCGTAAGACAGAACTCATAATATCAGAGAGAGCATACTAGTCTTAATTCATTGTTATTCCCATAACAATGACTGACTAGGGATATTTAGAATGATGTCTCATTTGTTTCAAGGTCTTACAACCATGTGTCTCACACATGATAACTTAAACCGAAACAACACTCTTGGATAGTTTTATCAATTGATATACACAGGAATACAAAGTATAAAACAAATGCCTCATTTTATTAATTCAAAGTGCTTTATTACAATGCATTGGGGCTAGGGCTTACACTAAAAATTTTTACATGATTCGACATAAGTTTATTTTTGTGGGTGAAAGGAAACAAAAGTCCACTAATTATGATAAAAGGTATACAAATAGGAAATCACTTGAACATTATAACCCATTGCACCCAAAACATCTCATAATATCATAGAATTATAATCACACTTGTTAGATGTATACGTTAAAAGGAATCTTTAACGACCGAAAATCCTTTGATTAAAAGTGAACACAATTAGCGAAGGAAAATTCTTTCGCTAAACGGTATCTTATATGATCGAAATTTTCTTCATTAAAAGTGAACACCATCAACAAAGTGAAAATCCAGTTGCTAAAAATCAAGATTCAATGATTGAAAATGATCCGATCATTTATACCTTTACCCGTGGGCCTTCTACTGACCGAATTTTCCTTCGTTAAAGGGTATTTTTCTTCTAGTGAAAGCGTATGTATATTAGGGACTTTTCATCTATACGAACTCATTTCTCATTATTAATGAGAAGGTATTATTTCAATTGTCTGATTAATATCTTAATTTAATAAATAAAGTTCTTAGTATTATAAATACAGTGCAAAAGCAATTATAAAAGAGTTCATAAAGTGAGATGCGTATTGTATACAAATGTGTTAATATCTGAATATTTTTAGTCGTAGTATTAATAAGATAGGACATTGTTAATATGTACGGATAGATTAGCACATGTTAAGTTTCTTGAAAGGTTCAAGTAGTAGTTTTTATAACTGTAATTATATATGGAGATGATCAAAGATTATGGAAGAACAAATACATAGAAGACATGTCAAGAGAATCCTTATATGAATATTAAATCTATGTCAATGAGGAATCTCTTCATAACAGTGGTGTAAGTATCCTTAGACTTGAGATCACTAAAGTTATCATAAGCAGTGAGTGACATACTTTGACTCCATAACTAATTACCTTCATTAAAGGTTGAATAGATTTAAGAGATTGGGTATATTATGATCTACTTGAAAATAGTTGAGTGATAAATAAAAGATTCACCATCCCGAATTTATTAAGGGAATTATCTCAAATTTTCTAAAATATTCTTATTCAGTAAATCTCTGGTCAGAGTGAAATGCTAATGTGGACGAAATCCACAGAGGGCATTTTGGAAACAAAGAAATATTATTAGAACAACTAATTTTAGGTTTATATTAGTTGACATTAATCTATACTCAAAATCTAAATGAGATAAAGTAAGATGAAAGGAGTAATTGCATGGTAACTGTTTTATGGAGGGTTCAGTTGAACCACTTGAATTTTCTATCACTTGGGTAATCATGATGCTTGGCTAGATGTTTCTCATGATTTGTATACGAATATAAATATAAATATTAATTAAAAAAATAATATAATGATTTAAAAAGTTTAAAACATTCAATTCTTTAATTGCAATTATATTGTACTGCCAAGTCGAACAGAAAACCAATAGGTCACACACCCATAAAGAAATAGTATTTTGGCAAAATGATAGAAATAATAATATTTGATATTATTATGGAATAATAAAATGAAATAATATTTATGGATTACTTGGAGAATTAATTTCATACTCAAAAGAAAAATTATTTTGCACAGAAGGACTCTGGGAGTGGCTTCTATGCAAGGTCCCCATAGAAGGTCTTAATGGCTTAATTTCTAGGCCAATTCAAATTAAATATGATCTATAGGTGTTATGTATTTAATTTGGTTGGATTTGAAATTGATTTAGATAATTAAATCCAAGTACGTATAGAAAAGCCTAGTCTGCGGGCCTTTGCGCATAGATTTAATAGACTAGGCTTGGACTTAATTTAATTAGGCTAAATTAATTAATTAATTAATTAATAATAAAATCTAAAATTAATCTCCAAGATTTTTAAGAGGTCCAATCCTATTGGACATAGGATTTGAACATAGGAATAAAAGTCTAATTATGGTAGGATTTGGCCTAATCTTTTTCTCCTCTTTCTAGCTGACTTTTTCCTCTCTAGCCATAAGAAAATTCGGCAGCCCCTCTATCATCCATTGTTGGTTCTTCTTGCCTCTTCTCTAGTGTGAATTACACATTGGAGATGTTTGCCATTGGATATCATGATTTGCAACAATCTGGTGAGAAATAATCAATTGCTCAACAAACCGTAAAAATAATTTTTTACTTCACTTAGATTTTGTGTAATTTTACGGCAAGATCCTTCTTTATCATGGTTAAAATTTTTAAAATTCCGTTATATATGTGATACATGTAATCATAGAAATTCCAACAATTTTTAAAATTTTTAAAAGTATATATTTCATGTAGTGCTATGCAAAACCTGAACCTTACCCAAATAATCTAACTCAAAATTTGCATTCAGGAAGGGTTATTAGGGTAAGGTCGGGCAAGGAATTTTGATATTGTTCGAGTAGAAGCAGGTGAAACTCGATCTATATATATATATATATATATATAAGAGGTATAATTATATTTAAGATTTGTGTTTGGTTTAATGGTTTAAGCACTCCCTAGATCAATTACCACCGGGACTCTTTTTTTTCACTTATTTTTACATTTTCTCTCTTTTAAGTCGATTTACCCGTTTTTCTCTTTTTTTTTTAACCTATTCATTTTCTGTTGGAAAAATGAGAGTTTCTGCATATATAATTACTCTTTGGAGAGTAAAAATTATCATAAAAAAAGAAAAATAAATTCATTCAACCCATAACAATGAATTATTTGGAGAGTAAAAGGGATCATTTATACCATTTATTTTTATTAGAAGTTTACAATTATTAAACTATTAATTAATTAATTAATCATGTTCTTTTCTTTTATCAGAATTTATAAACCATGTTCCATGGAGCTTGAAAGCCTAAATATAATGTAATTCTTTTCTTTTATCAGAATTCATTCTTAATATGTCCTTTTACTATCGACTGTTCCCAGTAGCTAAATCAAACGGAAGCTTGGAGACCAAATTTTTTTAGAAAAGGTAAATTTTCTTCTACTTATAAAATGTAATTTTACAATAATATCCACTTATTATTAATATTCAATGTATATAAAAATTAATGTGCGAGTAATGACACTAACAAAATAGATATTTTACCTATAATTTAATATCACCATGAAGAAAAAGAGCTGAATTTCAATTCTTTCATTTTTTCTTCATTCCTGTCAAAACAAACTAATACCTATTCTAGCAAGTGCTGAGAAAATATATATACATTCCATATAAGCAGTAAGATGGATCCACTTCATTTAAATTCTTCTCCACATGGAAGTTCTCGCAGGTACGCTCAGCTTCATCTTCTTTCCGTAAAATCAAATGTTTTGTTAAAGATATAGCTCAATAAGAATGAGAATCAGAGATTTAAGTATGCGTCACTCACCTCGGAGGACTAGCTGCGTTTGTTAAGTTCATCGATTTAGTCTGCTTAAGATTGTCTGTTGTTGCTACATTTCTCGGATAATGGCAATCCATATAGGCCCAAGTTTCCAATGTAAGAATCATTCTCAAATGTGCCAAATTGTTTGCCTTGAGGGATTGGTCCTGAAAGCTGATTATATGAAATGTTGAGTCTAATTTTATGGTTTTGTCTTTGCCTTATTCTTCATCTTTCTTTGCCATTTTCTTATAAATTTTGTCTCTGCTTTCTGCTCGGATTGGTATACCATTTTGTGGTCTGTATAATTATGAATTCTGATACATGATCCATTAAAAGCGGTAAACGAGAACTTTTTAAACTTTACTACTTTATATAATTCTTTTAAACAACTAACTAAATCTATTAAACTAACTTATATTATTCTCCATTCAAATTTTGTCGTAAACCCTGTGTTCCCAGCTTATAACCATCTTGAAGTGTTTGTGTAGGCAAAAAGATGGAGTTATTATCTAATTTTTGGAGTTATGTTCAATTATTTCCTAATGGAAATTAATTAAAACATTTTGTTCTATCAGAAATTAAATTTTTTAAAGACATTCTTGCAATTTTATTTTTTCAATATCTATCCAGTTGTTACTTTCCTCCTCCTAAATCAAATTATACCATTTATCTCATAATTAAATTTGTGAATTCAAAGATGCTGTAATATTTATTTTATGTTGTAAAATTGATGTAGTTTTATTTGCTAATATAATTTTTGATTCATGCAGAAACTTCTTGCTTCTACTTCTACGGTTTGCATTCCAGAGTCTCGGTGTGGTTTATGGAGATTCGAGTACTACTTTATAAGTCAAAAATCTCGATACTTGTTAGACTTTCTTAATTTTCTGTTTTTTATGATTTGATTTCAGAATTAATTACATTTATACTCATTGAACCGATAATAATAAAAAAATATTTTTAATTTCGAAAAAATATCTTTAAAAGTAATTCATCCCTAATGCTTCATCACTGAAATCTATACTAAAAACTCTATAACCATTAATTACTAAATCTTATTTAGGTAGATGAAGATGCAGGAGTAACTCATTCATGGTGATTAGTAAGCTTCAGTTTTGCGTCTCCTGCAAAATCGATTTTATGGAAACCTGGACAAGTATGGCTATGGCCAACACAGTAAATAACAGAGAGCAACACCTGCTTGTAGATTACAAAAGCATGAAACATAAATGGAAGCCCCTTGAAGATGATAATCAGGACTGGATTATTGCGTTGGGAAGGAGTTTTACCACAACTCCAGTCGCTAAGGAGCCAAGCAAGATCAATTTCATAACCCTGGCATGGTTGTTTATTATGGCAAGCTAATATTACTGATATCAATTCCACATCACCTCTAGGTTGCCCCTGTGAGCATGCTTACAGATATTCCTAATATTACTAAAATAAATCAGGCTATGTTAATTACTTTCTTTACTCTCATTCTTGGGAGAGATTGCAAAATAGGTGTTATATGTCCCCAAAAGTTTATGTCCTCCGGAAGAGATATAAATATATTAATGAAACTAAAGTCTAGTAAATTCTATTTATACAATTGTTCATCAATTCACATGTTTAAGGTTTATGATTATTACCCTCAAATGAAAATATAACAATTAAAACATATAACCATTTAATTGCATTGTTTTACGCTTCATGATAAAAAAGCTTCAAGAAGTTGAGAGTGAATCTGAAGCACCTTCGAGAAGACCTAAAATGAAAAATATTTCCAAGAGTTATAAAGGAAAAATTGTAGTTTAACAATGTATTTAATTGAAACAAAAGTTGTAAATATTTTTTTTAATTGTTAAAAAGTTTATTTCATTGATGAACTAGTAGTGTAAAGACTAATATAACATTTCCTGTTACCTTGCGTACTATCTTGCATACAATTAATTGTACTATATTTCATTTGCATAAACATCATGTCATTCTAAGTAACTTATAATCATATCGTCACATTAGAAGAGGTTATATAAGAGAGAACTCTTTAATACATCATAATTATAATAATACTATTTTTTACATTACATTTTACTTAGTACAAAATGAGATTTATAATAACAAAAACAAAAACCAAAAGACAACATCTTTCATACTTTGACTCTTCCTAATGCTGGTGTTGGCTTTGTTGCTGTTGGCCTTGTCCCTGCTGAAGAGTCCAAGCTTAAGTACCTATACAAATGAACACCCGTGTTAAGTTATATAACTTAGTAGGGAACAACAAATATGTGAACAACCACTCACAGTGGTCATTTGCGAGTAAGATACATTTATAATTAAATAGAAACCATATTACAATTAATTGGGTAAACATTACCGCATATAAGATTTATAGTGTAAAGTTAATCACATACAACATATCATTATTTAGTATTAAGTATTTAACATTCATTATTTCTTGTGAATGTCTGCTTAAGTTTTGTGGGTGTTGGGTGATGTGGATACCCGTAAGTATCACTCATGTGAATACTCGAATGTATTAATTATTCCTATGGATACCCAAAAGTATCAAACATGTGGACCCAAACAGGATCAGACTTGTGGTCCCAAACGGGGTTAGACTTGTGGTCCCAAACGAGGGCAGCTGATCTATACCTTATAGGCATGCCTATCTATCCACAACCAAGCTCTAAATGTGGGCATTTGATCATTTTTCATATCATTTAACATCATGCTAATTCATCACATTGCATAGTTATTTGTACAAATGTTCATGAAAAATTATAGTAGTATAACTTAACTATCATTGTATAATTTCAATAATATAAACATACATATACGTGTGCATCATCTAATTGAATTATTATAAATCATGCATATTCATATAGACATTTATGTATGTTTATATATATATGTCTTCAAGCATTCATGTATATATTCATGTCTCCTTTGCATTCTTGTACTCTATATACATTTTATGCCATCCACGCCCCTTAATTTTATGTTTAAGACACTCTAATTAGGTTCAAGAAGGTTTAGATAGGTTTTGATGGTGTTCCAAAGTCTTAAAACCTAATTTAGTCCACATAGGAAGTGCCTTGGTAAGGGTAAGATTCAACCCTATCGAGGTGATGAATTATGTACCATTCAGAGCACCTACCTTGGTTTGGTTGGCTAGGGGCCTCGGTTAGGTTGATAGGGAACCCTACTGAGGTGATTGATTTTGCCTAAGATGAATCTTAATGCTTCAGTTGGGTTAGAAAGTAACCCTACTGAGGTGAATGGGGCTGTTATTTTGCCCGATCTTGCAATGAATTTTAGACATTGTATATGAATTTTTTGGGCCAAATGGTCTCCTACAAAGTTGTTCATCTATGTTTCTAGTTTTGAAAACATCAATAATAATTCCATTTGAATTATAAATCTTCATATATTAATTAAACAATGCAGGCTGATCCCAATGATAGGGCAACAGACATAGCCAAAGTTTAAGTTAATTTTTGATCATTTTACAAGGAAAACCAGACTTTGACCTCTCATATAAAATCTAGATATATGAGTCCAATTTCCAACCCAACTAGAATCATTCAATTTAATGCTCTATAACTCAAGTTATAGGTAAAAAAGTATAACTAGGTCTAGTGAACCCTAGGACACATGCTTACTATCTTAAGGAAACTCTAAAAAATCTGACTCTCATGCAGCAAGAAACACTATATCCATGTTTCCATCTTATAAACACATGAAAAAAATCTTCATAATGCAGTATTTAAGGGCAAGCATACACAAAATGAAGGAAGTTCCTATACCTATTTGGCAATCTACTTCTTTCACATTGCCTTTAGTTCTTTTTCCTATATAATAAAATTTGCAAATTATCATGCTTGAAGATTCATTTACTCCTTCAATTCATTGTGAAATTATAAGAAATAAGTGTAGAAGAGAAGAGAAGAAAGAGTTATTACCTTAGAAAAATGCTAGGCACTAAAATCTCTCTTTTCACTAAGTTAGGGTCGTAATTTAGGGGTTGTTTAAGGGTTAATTAAGGAGAAAGTTGGCTACCCTTTTTGCTATTTGGAATGGTCGGCCACTTCTTTCCTTAAAATCCTTAACATTTCTTTAATTCTCAAGAATACTCTAGGGAAGCTAGATGTCTTTTTTCCCTATTGGTCCATTTGTCAACCTTAGGGAAATTACACTTAGCTCCTTTCTATCCTTTAATTTCTTATTCTAACCCCAATACTTTCTCTCTTTCTTTTCAATTGAACACCTATTTACATTTTCTCCTAATTAGGTTCATGCACGACTTAATGTACAATGATCAATTTGCCCATTTTCTTTTAGAATAATTACCTCTAGGTCCTTACCTACTTTACATTGATCAACAAGCATGCGTTAATAGGATTATTGATTAATCTCACTTACATCCTTTTACAGCATAAGTAGAGGTCTCACAAGTAGATAATAAATCTGCTCTTTTTTTTGTTAAAGCAAATGGATGTTGAGTGATATCAAATAAAAATCTATTAGATTTCAGTATGAAATTTCTCTTTTGATTTTTGGTATACCGGGTATACTGTCTAATATATATGGTATACCAAAATCCAAAATTAAAACTCTCTTATATTTTTTTTGGTATACCAGATGGTATATCCAGTATACTCCCTGATATACCAAATTTCAAAATTGAAATAATCTTTTGTTTTTTGATATACTCGATAGTATACCTGGTATACCTATGATATACCAAAAAACAGAAGAAAATTTTAATTTTGGATTTTGGTATACCCGATAGTATACTTGATATACCAAATTCCAAAATATAAATACTCTTCTAGTTTTTAGTATACCAAAAAATAGAAGAGAATTTCAATATCAAATTTTGGTATACCCGATGGTATACCACTTGATATCACTACAAGAAAAAAAGGCCTATAAAGATAGGAAATTTGGTCCCTAAAAGTGTCAATCTAGTCCTTGAAACTCAATAAGGATGGAAAAATCTGGTCACCATCCGGTCCTAACAGGCTCGGCTGCTAATGACCAATAAGGATGGGGTTTATCAACCGATCCCTAAAATTTTTAACGAACGAATTAAAAACTGGTTTCTAAAAAGTATTAAGGACCAAATGTCTTATCCTTAATAATGTAAGTCATGTAATCATTTACATGATTAAAGACTAGAAATTTGGTCCTTAAAAGCATAATAACAACCAAAATTTTTAAGGACCATATTAAAATTCAATCCCTAAAATCGTTATTACATATGAGATTTCTCATCCCTAGTAATATAACTCATGTGACTATTTAGGTTATTAAGGACCAAAAATCTGGTCCTTAAAAAGATAATAAAGACCATAAATCTAATCCTTAAAAGAAATCATAATATGACATAATTTTTCATTTTATATTAGTCTTTAAATAAATAAATTTTTGCATCATGTATTTTCAATTATAATTTTTATAAAACATGTAATAAATACATATACATATAATTGTCAATATTATCACACTTTTATTTAAATTTTATAATTAATTACTAATAATAAATATCATTTAGAAAATAACACTGTATTGTTTACATTGGCCCCTGGCCATCCCTTAGAAAATTCCAAATTCCAAATAATAAATTTCTCTGACTATGGCTTCCTTAACAACCACGCTATAGCTACAACAAATTCTGAAAATTCCATTTTTCTTTGTGTAGATGCCTCACAATCCGAACCATTTGATGCATGTGATGCATTAAACTTGTGTTGAATCGTTTTCATTTCAGAACAAATTTCCCTATCCCCAATGAGTACAGGAATGAAGTTTGATAAGCCACTTTCATTTTCAACCGGCATAAGACAATCACTGGTGCAACACAATTTTAAGTGAATCAACATTTAGCTAAATAGGTAGGAATGTGGTGATTTACAGAATTAGAAGCAGCCAATTACAGGTTAATGTTACTGCTTAATATCACAGAAAGCCAAGAAACATTATGCACCAGCTATAATTCAATAATAGCCAACTAGCCCATTAAGATTCAGTTGTTCCCAGACTATTATGTATGGGTTCTGATCTTCCTAGTACAGATCTAGTTCTTGCATTTGAAGCTCTTTTCCACTTATCCAAATTAGCCATCCAGCCTACTGAACTTCGTTTCAAACACTTTTTCCAACCTTACACCACCCAACACACTCTGTTTATTGTTCAAAGCCCAAACCTATTTACAGACCTCCAAGCCCAACTTGAAACTTACTGTTGTGCCTCTTCTCACTTTGAATTCCTAACCAAACACCCAAAACCTTTATGGACTCGTCTTGAGTTTTTCATTACCCTTCCCTTTAAAAAAATCTAAAGATATCAATGCCACAAAAGCTACCCATCCTGGCATGTCACCTAATGATTATGCTTTAGTTAAAGAAGAATCTACTTAATTGTTAGCCTAGAAGTTGATTGAACCCACAAAATCAGATTGGACTTGTTAAGCCTTTTATGTCAACAAACATGCTGAACAAGTTCGTAGAAAAAAAAGACTTCTCATTGACTACACTCCACTCAACCCTTTCCTCAAGACAACAAATACCCTTTATCTAAAATCTCTCCACTGTTCTCCTTCTTTAACAATGCCCGCATCTTTTCAAAGTTTGACCTTAAGGCAGGTTTTTGGCAGCTTGACATTGACCCTATTGATCAACCTAAAATGGCCTTTTGTATTCCTGATTTCCATTATCAATGGACTGTTATGCCATTTGGCCTCAAAGTTCCTCCTTCTATCTTCCAGCAATCCATGATTCACATATATGAGCCTTTACTCCATCATTCTTTGATTTATATTTTTGATATTTTTATCTTTTCTACTGATATTTCTTCTCATCAGGAGCACCTTCAATAGTTCAACAATTTAACCAGAGATCATGGCATCATGTTGTCTCCTTCCAAAATGATTCTTGCCAAGGATGAAATTAATTTCTAAGCATGTATTTTCATAATGGCATGTATCAACCTTAGCCCCACTTAGCCTTTGAACTTCTTAACTTTCCTGATAGCCACCTATCACAAAAACAAGTTCAATAGTTTCTTGGTATTGCCAATTATGTTTGACAATTCATTCCCCATTACAGTTTTCTAGCAAAATCTTTGAACCAACTTTTGAAAAAAGATCCCCCATCCTGGTCAACCACTCACACTCAGTCCAAACAAAAGATTAAAATAGTCACTCAAAATTTGCCACCTCTTCATATTCCCTCTAATGGTAAAAGAATCCTCCAAACTGATGCTAGTAATAAATGTTAGGGTGTTATGCTACTTGAGGAAAAAGACAATGAGAAATACATGTGGATATACAAATGGTTAATTCAAAGAATCCAAATGCCATTATCACTCTACTTTTAAAGAAATCTTAGCTATGAAGTATGGCATAAGGAGATTCGAGTTTCATTTGATTAGACATCACTTTATAGTTGTCATGGACTGTTCGTCTTTCCTAAAGATGCTTTCCTTCAAAGGCAAGATTATTGCACATCAACTTCTTAGATAGGCAGAATGATTTAGCCCATACAATTTTGATGTTGAGCATATAAAAGGACACAAAAACCTAATCCCATATTACCTCTTTCGACCACCAAAACCACCCAAGCTACTCACTGCAGTTTCCACTCTTCCCCTAGTCTTCACCATAGATCACCTCAAACCTAATACTAATCCCAGAAGAAATATCAGTCCTATCCAGTACCTCCCTACCACCAAAAAATAATTTTCCCCTCCTCATTGTTCTCTCATAGATACAACTGCCATAAAACTCTTTGCTATCGAAAATTATTTCATTTCATGCATATCTTCTCTAACCACTGAAATGTCCTTCCTAATGAAAACTTTTTTCATATAGATCAACCTTGGTTTATTCTATTCAAGTTCTATAAGGATTTTCCTTTTTATGAAGAAGAAATTTGGTTCCTCTGGTGTCTTTCTATTGTGTACACTCATGCAATTGTGTTCCCCCTCATTGAGAGTTATGAGGTCTTTAATAATCTTGACAACCATGCGTTTCTGCATCGACAATTCCTTCAATGGTATGCTTTTATCTCTTGGTGACAACAAGAATTTTTTAACAAGATTCAAGAGTTTTAACTTTGGAAGAAACCAGAAGCTCAAGCATAAGAATATTTTACCATCTATTTCTTCACCCGACCATATGTTTAGAATCCACCTCAATAGGTTCTTTAGACTCAACAACAAGTCTTTCATTGGAGTTTGTTTGATACTATAAATCCTATTTCCAATCCAGTTGTCTACACTCCCCTTCATCATGCCTTATGTGAATTTAACAATATCAATCCTAAGGTAATTCATCCACCAATCCTTGATACTGCTGAGTCATCTTGCCGACAAAATTATTTTGATTCATTATTTCAGAATTCACAAGACCCATAATCTCAAGATCCATATCTTTCGTTGGGTCTTTTTGATAATAATTTTACAGAACTTGATGACCTTAGCACTCAAGATTATCTATCTGCTTTTGAAAAAAATTAAACAAAAACTCCATGACAAAGGAAAAGGAAAAGGTAAAGCAAAAGTTGAACTTGATTGGTATCCATCTCTAGATGACACGAACCTAAAAGATATGAACATATCACCTTCACATGAGCCTACCAAGAAATGATGCTCTGGGCCCTACCAAGATCTTATCTTATCTTTGTAAAAAGTAGATCTTATCTTATCTTTTAGGAATCCTTATCTTATCTTCGTAAAAGTAGCTTTAGTTAGTGCTTGGTGATGTAAATGATAATGTCATTCTCCACTAGTAGAGGATTTATATATATATATATATGTGTGTGTCTGTGTTGTAACTCTAGAGGACTTAAGCTAGTTTTCCTTAAGTCTCTCTCTAAGAAATAAACACTATGAGTTTCTAAGTTTCTCTTTTCTCTTATCATTACTCTATTCTTTAAACATCAATTTGGGATCCTATTATTAGTATTTCAGGATCTATGAATTTAGTTTTAGCCTAAGAAGATAGTCCTCCCAGTGGCATGTTTGGCGTGTGATGTTGTGTGATAATTCCCTTTTTTTTATCATTACTCTCTTCTTTAAACATCAATCTGGGATCCTATTATTAGTATTTCAGAATCTATGAATCTAGTTTTAGCCTAAGAGGATAGTCTTCCTAGTGGCATGTTTGGTTTTGAGCTTTATAGTGAGAATGCCTTGATTAATAGCTTGAAAATGTTGGGTGTAAGGTTTCCAATATTCAGGTGGAAGGATTTTTGGATTGAGAATGGTATTGTTGTTGGATTTTAACGGTTACATGCATCACATTCATGAACATAATTTTAAAAATTTTTAACCATTAGATATGATCTTGCCATGAATACACAATATAACTATATGAGAATAAGAAAAATCACCTTTGAGTTTTGTTGAACAGTCGATTTTACTTCGCACCGGGTTGTCGCAAACCACAGTGTCCAAAATCGAACACCTCCAATGAGTAATCCACACTAGAGAGGGGTAAATTGAACCAACAAATTGGTGTAATACAAGGAGTGGCCAAAATCCAAGAGGCTAGCAATGGAAGTGGCGCAAAAAGGGAGAGAGATTAAGAGAAAAGACTTTCCTTTTGTTTTAATCACTTAACCCTAATTTCTCATTAGTTGGCCTTTTATAGTTAGGTTAAAATTCCAACTCCTTAATGAGATTGGGCTCTTTAAAATTGCTGGAGAATTATTAATTGGGCCTCTGGAATTAATTATAATCATTTGGGCTTAATTAAATCCAATTTAAACCTTTTCATAAAAGACTATGCACAAAACCCACAAACTAGACCATTTGTGCAACTAATTGGATTTAAATACCCAAATGGATTCCAAATCCAACCAAATTAAATATGTGAGTTCCATAACACTTATGTAACATAAATAAATTAATTTGGTGCATGAAATAGGTCATTAAGTCCTTCTATTTTAGACTTAGCGTGTGGCCCTTACAAAAGGGCTTTCGCCAACTACTTCATTCCTCTGGCCCTTAATAATTCTTCCAATGGACTTATTAATTATTATACCAGTCCTATAACACTTATAGTAGTCCTATAACACTTATAAGATAATAATAATTAATCATGACATACATTATTTCAATTAGGTCTAATTTACAGAACATTTCTCAAAAGTTTCGCGGATAATTTTATTTGATCATAATTAATCAAACTCTTTAATTAATTATTATCATATTCACTTCTCTACCTTCATAATAATATCAAATATTATGAACACATAACCAGACTGTAATTTACAATCATCTTTGTCAGATTGGAAGCTGGCATCTGTATACCCATTTACTTCCAAATTGCCATCTCCATATACCAAGAATATATCCTTAGTCCTTCTCAAGTACTTAAGGATATTCTTGATAGCTGCCCAGTATTCCTCTCCATAATTGGATTGGAATCTGCTTGTGACACTCAAAGCAAATGCTACATCTGGACGTGTACATAACATAGCATACATGATCGAACCAATTGCAGATGCATATGGTATTCTATTCATGCTCTCTCTATCCTTTAGTGTCTGAGGACACATAGACTTAGAAAGGTGTTTCCCATGCACTATGGGTATAAACCCTTTCTTAGAGGGATCCATATTGAACCTCTTTAATACTTTATCTATATATGTACTCTGAAAAAGACCTAGCAACCTATTGGATCTATCTATATAGATCCTTATTCCCAGAATATAAGATACTTCTCCAAAGTCTTTCATGGAGAATTGCTTGGATAACCATATTTTAACAGATTGGAGAAGAGAAATGTCATTTCCTATGATCAATATGTCATCTACATATAGAACTAGGAAGACAATTGCACTCCCACTGACCCTTTTATACACACAAGGTTCATCTTCATTCTGTGAGAAACCAAACTCTTTGATTGTCTCATTGAATCGTATGTTCCAGATCCTAGAGGCTTGCTTCAATCCATAAATGGATCTTTGAAGCTTGCATACCTTTTCGCCATTTCCTGATGTGAACCCTTCTGGTTGTGTCATATACACATCCTCAGTAAGATTTCCATTAAGGAAAGTTGTCTTCACATCCATTTGCCAAATCTCATAATCATAATGAGCTGCAATGGCTAAAAGTATTCTTATAGACTTAAGCATCGCTACAGAAGAAAAAGTTTCATCGTAGTCAATACCTTCTTTTTGACGATAACCTTTTGCTACTAAGTGAGCTTTGTAGGTAACTATATTACCTTCCATGTCAGTCTTCTTTTTGTAGACCCATTTGCACCCTATAGGTTTTATCCCTTCAGGTGGTTGAGTTAAAGTCCATACTTTGTTCTCATACATGGAGTCCATTTCAGATTGCATAGCCTTAAGCCATAAATCACATTCTGAACTGTTCAAAACTTCTTGATAGCTTGTAGGCTCATTGTCCTCTACTACAGTTATGCCTCTATCCCAATCAATGTGAAATCCATATCTCACAGGGATAGAACACATCCTAGTAGATCTTCTAGGATTTTATGTATAATCAGGTTCAACTGTAATCTCATCATTATGAAATTCAGTTTCGTGTTCAATCGGTTGATCATCTTCTATTTGTGGGTCTTGAACTTCACCAAGTTCAATTTTACTCCCACTGTACTCTCGTAGGAGAAATTCTCTTTCCAAGAAGACAACATGCCTTGAAATAAACACCTTTTGTTCAAAGCGATGATAGAAATAATATCCAAACATTTCTTTTGGATATCCCACAAATAAACATTTGTCAGACTTAACATCCAGCTTGTCTGACATTGTCCTCTTCACATAAGTAGGACAACCCCATACTTTCATATGAGCAAGTGTGGGTTTCTTGTTATTCCACATCTCATATGGAGTAACATCAACCGATTTACTAGGAACTCTATTTAACACATAAACAGCAGTTTCTAGTGCATATCCCCAAAAGGACTTAGGTAAGTCCGCTCGGCTCATCATTGATCGAACCATATCTAATAGTGTTCGATTTCTCCTTTCAGATACATCATTGTGTTGTGGTGTATATGGTGGAGTCCATTGAGATAAAATCCCATTATCTCTAAGATAATCCTGAAACTCTTGGCTTAAGTATTCTCCACCTCGATCCGATCTAAGTGTTTTAATACTTTTGCCAAGTTGTTTCTCTACTTCATTTCTTAACTCTTTGAACTTTTCAAATGCTTCAGACTTATATTTCATTAGATAGATGTATCCAAACCTGGAATAATCATCTATGAAAGTAATGATGTAGGAGTAACCTCCTCTGGCATGAGTAGTCATTGGATCACATACATCTGAATGTATTAAGTTTAAAACCATTTTAGCTCATTCTCCTTTACCAATAAAGGGAGCTTTTGTCATTTTTCCCAATAAACAAGATTCACATGTATCAAATGATTCATAATCAAATGATCCCAAATCACCTGACTTATGTAATTTGGTCATGCGTTTTTCATTTATATGGCCTAAACGACAATGCCATAAGTATGAGGTATTTAGATTATCATGTTTCATTCTCTTGGTATCCACATTATGTACTTCTTTAATTAAATCAAGAACAAATATACCATTCTCAATGATAGCTTTTGCATAAAACATATTGTTCTTAAAAATGTAACAACATTTGTCCTTTAAAGAAATATCATAATCGTTCAACAGACGATTGAAAGAAATAATATTTTTGGATAAAGCTGGAACATAATAACAATTATTTAATTCCAGTACTAATCCACTAAGAAGAGGCAAATAGTAAGTCCCCACAACTATTGTAGAGATGTTTTGTCCAGTAGCTGACTGCAAACATATCTCTGCCTTTCCAACTCTTCTAAAGCTTCTAAGCCCATATAAATCATTACACAAATGTGATCCACATCCGGTATCTAACACCCAAGATTGTTTTGAAGCAATAGAATAAGTATTAATTTGAATCATATGAATATCTGAGGTAAAAGCATCAGTATGCTTCTTCTCCTTGAGAGAATATAGATAGACCTTGCAGTTACGCTTCCAATGACCATCTTTTCCACAATGGAAGCAAGTTCCTTTGGGATTCTCTTTCTTGGCAACCTTCTTCTTGGAAACCCCACCATCCATTATCTCACATTGCTTCTAAAGCTTTGAGGACATAGCACCCAGCATCAAGCATGTTGTTGCTTCACTATCTTCCATGTTTTTTTTTCGATAGGTGTCCTTGATCTCATCAATGGCAACATCTGATAGAAGTGGTGGTGGATCTTTATCTAAGACATAATGGATCTTTTCAGCTCTGAGAACAATTCTCACTTGCCTGATCCAGTAAGAATACTTGTTGCCAACTAGCCTGTTATCCAAGATTGATCGTATATTAATGTTTGATGTGCTCATAAAGATGACATAGATGTGAAAAAGAAAAGATATAAGAGTATGTTCATATATATGTATGCATTAATAAGGTCTTTAATTAATCCATTTACTCCCACTATTTATTGCGAATTAATAGCCCTCACTATATAATTCGAGAAAACCCGATGGTTTTCTTAGTGGGCCAATATCCAATCCTTGATATGTAATTTGACCTTGACTGTGGTCAACAAGCCAAATTCCATATCCTTGAAAGGTAGGTATCTATATACCAATTGTGTCTCTACACAACTATTGGATCATTAGGTTATCAACTCTTGATGCATGCATATCGTATATGCATTCCTTAATCTTGCTTCTAGAACCATTAGCTTTGACTGTGGTCAACAAACTAATGGGCTAGCTAAGATGACCCATTTAATTAGATTTGAACATATTCGATATAATGTGAGCTTCACTGTGGTCAACAACCCACACTATAAAGAACTCTGGTTCTCCTCAAATTAATGGAAGGCTTATATACCTTAGTATTTGTTTGAGGGTTTTAGTTAATTAAATCTCATCATACATGATTGGCATACATTGGTATGCATCCTATATCTATAATATAAATATAAGCATACAAATATGTTATAGTTATGGACTTCACTACATTGATTTCCCCGAGCCAAGAGGGAAATCAAAAGGTCATACCTAGGTAGTATGCATGATTCAAACAAGAAAAATAATTACATTATCTTCAAGCTTGTTGGATCTCCATCCGGCCCATCTTGCTCCTTGAAAATGGTCTTCATCTCTATTTATAATTCTAATCTAAGTAATCTAATTACATATTACAACTTGAAAAGAAATACAAATAAAAAATAAGTGGCCGGGACATGAAAGTCCTCATTAGGCCAAAACATGCATAATGCTCAATCACATTGGGCTTTGTCCATAACTATCCATCATGCCAATCATACACCCTTATATGCCTTTCTAATGCATAAAGAAATGGATTACTAACTTTGTTTCAACCTTTGAAACAATATTTTGAGTTATTTTAATGATGTGATCAAATTAGGAAACTTTTTCCATTTTGAAAACTTTCATTTTAGGAAACTTTTTTACATGCATGTGTTCTTGCCTTAATAATCAATCCAATTGATTATTAATTAATTATAAATTGATTATTTAATTGATTAATCATATTAAATAATTAAAAGAGTCAATTTTGGGCTTATAATCAAGTGTAGGCCAAAACTCACAAAAGAAAACCCTAAATGTGTTCACACACAAACTAGTTTTGTGTCTTTTGGATCATTTGGGCCTTTTGGAATGAGCCAAGCCCACTCCAGCCCTTAAAACCCATTAATAAACTTAATTAATTTTTATAATATTTAATTTAAATTAGCTCATTGGGCCCACCAAGTCATTCACTAATTTAAACCAAGTCCGTAAACATAATTAAGCCCATTAAGTGGTTTTAATGAATTGAAATTAATCAAATTAATTTAAGGCCCATTTTAATTAATCCAATTAATTAAAAACACTTTAATATATCATATATATCAGATTTAGAAGATTAAAAATCGTTCTAACCAAGAACACATCAAGAACATATGAAGAACACCAATTTATCGAACTTTTTGAATAAACTAGTTTTCATGCAAAACTTGTTCGATTTTAATTTCGTTCGATCTTATGGCTTAATATCCCATACTAAACACATAAAATATCATATAAATGATGTTTTAATGGATCCATAAGAAATTAAATTAGAACAGCCCCTTAAATCACCTAGGGTTTCACGCCAAACCCTAATGGTTTTCACGCCAAACCTTAATCACAATCCTTCAAAAGTTTTATTTTTGTTTTTACCAAATTTATTTGATCACACATACAACCAGAAATCAATATTTCTCATTCATGAACGATCAAATATAATATTTTAAAATTCATGAAATAAATAACTCAAAACAAAACAAAACTTATTCTGTAGAAAAATATAGAATTGTATATCCATGGCAAAACTGAGGCTCTGATACCATGTTTGATTTTAACGGTTACATGCATCACATACATGAACGAAATTTTAAAAATTTTTAACCATTAGATCTGATCTTGCCATGAATACACAATATAACTATATGAGAATAAGAAAAATCACCTTTGATTTTTGTTGAACAGTTGATTTTACTTCGCACCGGGTTGTCGCAAACCATAGTATCCAAAATCGAACACCTCTAATAAGTAATCCACACTAGAGAGGGATACATTGAACCAACAAATTGGTGTTTAACTAGGGCTAGCCGAAAATTCCAAGAAGCTAGCTTGGAGTTGGCGCATAAAGGAGAGAGAGATTAGAGAAAAAGACTTTCTTTTTGTTTTAATCACTTAACCCTAATTTCTCATTAGTTGGCCTTTTATAGTTAGGTTAAAATTCCAACTCCTTAATGAGATTAGGCTCTTTAAAATTGCTGGAGAATTATTAATTGGGCCTCTGGAATTAATTATAATAATTTGGGCTTAATTAAATCCAATTTAAACCTTTTCATAAAAGATTATTCACAAAACCCACAAACTAGGCCCTTTGTGCAACTAATTGGATTTAAATACCCAAATGGATTCCAAATCCAACCAAATTAAATATGTGAGTTCCATAACACTTATGTAACATACATAAATTAATTTGGTTTATGAAATATGCCATTAAGTCCTTCTGTTCTAGACTTGGCGTGTGGCCCTTACAGAAGGACTTTTGCCAACTGCTTCATTCTTCTGGCCCTTAATAATTCTTCCAATGGACTTATTAATTATTATACCAGTCCTATAACACTTATAAGATAATAATAATAATTAATCATGAAATACATTATTTCAATTAGGTCCAATTTACAGAATATTTCTCAAAAGTTTCGCGGACAATTTTATTTGATCATAATTAATCAAACTCTTTAATTAATTATTATCATATTCACTTCTCTACCTTCATAATAATATCAAATATTATTATCCTTGTCGTTTTACCATTTTACCCTTTTCTCCATATGTGTGTGACCTATTGGGTTCCTGTCCATGTTGGCAGTATAATATGTAATTGTGAGTTCTATTCAAAACTCACATGATTTAAACTCCTTTAAATCATTTTATCAATCTCTATTGATATTTTGATACATCATTATACAAGTCATGATTGGCCTCTAGCTAGGCATCATGACTACCCAAATGTCAGGAAATTCATGTTGTTTGACTGTACCCGTCCATAGAAATAGTTACCATGCAATTACTCCTTTCACCACTCTTATCTCAATTAGATTCTGAGTATGGAATTTTGTCAACTCATATAAATCAAATTATGTATGTTCTATTAATTTAACCATTGTTCCCAAAATACCCTCCATGGATCTCTATCCATCTTGGCATTTTACTCTGGCCAGAGATTCTCTGAACAAGGTAATTATATAATCATGCGAGATAACTTCCCTTATTAAATCTGGGATGGTGAATCCTTTGTCAATCACTCAACTATCTTCAAGTAGGTCATGATATACCTAATCTCCTAACTATGTTCACTCCCAGTTGGAAGTAATCAGTTATGGAGTCAAAGTATACCACTTGCTACTTAAGATAACTTTGGTGATCTCAAGTCTAAGGATACTTGCACAACCGCTATGAAGAGATTCCTCACTGAAATAGATTTAATATCCATGTGACAATTCTCTTTGCAGGTCTCCAATGAACTTGTTCTTCTAACAAGCATCCATATGTTAGCTTTGATTATCTTCTATAATCACAGTTATGAGAACCACTGCTTGAACCATTCAAGAAGCATGACATGTACTAGTCTGTCCGAATTAACAATGTCCTATCTTGTTAATTCTATGACTAGGGATATTTAAATATTAACACATTTGCATGCAATAGACATCTCACATCATGAACACCTTCATGATTGCCTTTGCACTGTGTTTATAATACCTAGGACTTCATTTATTAATTTAAGATTTACAAACTCATGTATTTAAACATAGCATTAATAAATGAATGATGCCTTTTATTAAGAATATAAATTTTATACATATGAAAAACATCCCTATTACATGGGCTATAGGGCATACTCTCTAACAATTGTGAGCACCAATATCAATGAAAGCAACAACTCTAATGGGGTTGGAAAATTTATCAGGCAAGATGTCAGCAAAGACTAATGGAATGGGATGTGATGAAAATGATATGGTCAGGGCTAGGTTAAGAAGAAGAAATTATGGTATGAGTGAGATATGAGAAAGGTATGTGTTCTGTTGTCGTCAGTTTCAAAAGAGGGGGATTGGAACAAAGGGGAAACTAGAAAGGCATTAATGGTAGCAATATCTGACCAAGGATCATCATCAAGGAAGCCTTCATCTAATTTAGAATTAGAATACTAGATGGCAAAGAGAGTATATGGATCAAAATCATCATCAATGGAAAAAAGGGATTCAATATCATCATCTTCCAGGTTGATTAAAGATGTTTGTTGGATCTGTTGAATACGCTTCTGTGATTGCTTCTTGTTGGGACAGGCTTTTGCAAAATGACCTTTCTTACCATAGACATAACATTTATTGCCTTTTTATTTGAATTTCTTACGTTGAAATAATCTAATCTTCTTTCATTGTCTAGAAGGAAACACATGTCGTGACTTCTTGAAGAACTGAGATCGCTTATGAGACTTACAAGAATAATCTTTTTTGGTGAAACATTGAATTTCCAAATCTGGACGTCTGTAAGCAACTTTGAGCTATGGGTTTTTCCTTTCTTCATATTATCTTAGATTAGCTTTTGAGAAGTACAAAGACGATCAAAAGCCATGAGAACCTTTTGATAAATCTTCCCAAGATAAAGAGAATTAAGTTGAATTCCCTATTCTAAAATCAGGAACATTGTACTATTGGATAATTGTTCAGGAATGGAGGATAGAAATCCTTGTTTGAGATTAGGATCATTTACACTATTAAACATATAAAAGACTTTTGAAATCCTTTTATAATGCTTATCAAAATGTTTCCTAAGCCAATAACAACATTTCATCCTGAAACAATGATCACGAGCAACTTCTTCGAAATTACCAGGATTGCCAATGAATTCAGAGTGAATCTCCTGGAGAACATAAGAAATGGACTCACAATGAATGAATTATATTTTTGAATATTCATCCATATGAACAAACAAATCATGAAGTCTGCCAATAAACCAAGAATTAAATTCCACAAAGATTTGTTCAAGTGAAGGGGTATTAGTGTGCCTGGTTTATAGTTCAAGCCAAGTATAAAATTTTTGAACTCTATCTCATCATGTCCTTTGAGGAATATCTTCAAATTAAAGCCAAGGACCAGAGGATAGTTTGGAAGGTTACTGTCGCCGACTGTTAGCTTCTTCATCATCATCATAATCATCATCATTTAGAACATTAGTGTTATAAGGCTAGGTTCGAGGTAGTTGAGTAGTAATGTTGCTTTCTGTTGGATCAGCCATAAAAAGAGGGAAATGCTTAGGATCTGGCTCATCATCAAAATAATCTGAGTCATAGAAGTCAAAAGAGGAATCAACTGGTGGAGTGGCAAATGAGATAGCAGGAGTAGATTGAAGAGCTTTTTGTTTTAGGGTGTCAACTAAGGGATTGGAAGGTTAAATCATACGGAGGGATGGAAGCAGTTCTTCAATTTTGACACCTTTTTGTTTAACATCAAGGAGAGCTATGGTTTAAGGAGTGGTTTGTATGGACTAGGTAAAATGAGATATGGTGGACTGGGTAGAAGGAGAAAGCAAGTGAGGTGGGGACAATAGATCTTTTAAATTGTTTACAAAATTGTTGTAGCATGAAAAGTTCATAGGAATAGCCTAGACTGTAAAGATATGTCTGTAAAGGTTCAGAGTATGGTGGTATCTGAATGAAGGGTTGGTGTGTATATAGTGTAAGGGAAAGACTATAAAATGGGAAAGACATGGTTGGTGGAGCAGAAGTAGAAGTCCTGTTAAGATCTCTTTGAATGGCTGCAATCTGTGTTTTAAGTCCTTGAACTTCAGAAGCCTTCTGAGTGAAAATAGAATCATAAACACGTTGGGCTATAATAGACATGAGCTCTTTGTCTAACTCTACGACTTAGGTATGAAGACATTGGAGCAATTGATAAGCAGTAGCATTCTGACTGGAGATCTTAGAATCCAAAGTATCAATATGAAAAGAAACATTATCAACTTTAGTTTTAAGTCTATAAAGTACTTTGTTTTGTGCTAAAGCATTTTTTGATTGCCAATTCAGGACAACTTCAATTGGAGGGACAAAGCAAGGGACTCCTTTAGGGGTAACTCTTGGGGATTTCATAAAAGGAGTGGTACAGATTTAGTATTTGGGTTGGTGGCTTCCTAGAGGGAAGGAAAGTCATCAGTGTAAGGAGCAGTAGGTTGGTACAGGAAGATAGAAGGAGACTAAACAGACTTTGGATGCCAAAAAAGAGATTGAGTAACACAAGATTATAGCTTAGGCTGGAAAAGTTTTGGTTTAGGTATATAGGATGATAAAGGAGGAGATAAAGGTGGTGAAGAGGGTTTAAAATGTAGAAATGGAGAGTATCAAATAGCATAATCATATTTTCTATAAGGCTGGCCAAGAGTGCCAACAGAAGGATCATCATCTTCATCAAGGTGATCCTAGACCCTTGCTTCAGAAGAAACTTTCTTCTTTGCCTTTCTTTGTTGTCGACGGAGATCTTCATCATCAAGATCTGCTTCAAAGGATGCTTCATAACAGCCATCACAATCACATTCACCTCAAAAACAATAACCATCACGCTTAAAAGCATAAATGGGATGACCATCTGTACCAAAAGCTTTTATAGGAATATTTCCTTATTGAAGAGAGGAAAGAGGTTGCAACATGAATTGGGTGGAAAATACAGAAGTAGTGGAGGATTCAAGCCAATCCTCTTCAGGGGGATGAAACCTTGTTTCAACTAAACCATCTTTTTTCTTGATAAAGATAGGTTTAGTATACTGGACTGGCTATTTCTACTGATGAATCTGCTTATAATTGGTAACCCATGACTGAGGAAAGTACTGCAAAAGTTCTTCTTTGGTAAGCTGCTTAGGAATCTGGACACAGGTAAGAACCTGAGTACAAATAGTAACAATCATTAAAGCATCACTAGAGCAAGGAAGTGACATATCCAGAGCATGATTCTGGACACAATAGATCATTTGATAGTAGAGAGTGGCAACATTAATAGTCTGGACTTCATCAGCACCGGTGATATGAATTTGGACTTTTAGATTATCAAGGAAATGAAAATCTTATAACCCCATGTTGAAATTAGGATAGAAGGTAAACATTACAGTGCCAGAGTTGAGAGGTGTCTGAACAATATCAATAACAGCCTGTTGGTACTCCAAATACCTTGAATCTAAGAGAGCAATACAAGCAAAGAATAAAAGTCATTTCTTATAATGATAAGTGACAGCAATGCGAATTGCACCAAAATGGATATGGATTAAGTCTTATCGAAGCCAAGCAGAAAAAAATTCAGAAGGAATTTCTAAAGTAATGAATTGTTCTTGATTTGTGGCTTTTATAGGACATTAGTTGAAAGAGGAAGACTGGATATATTCTTTTACCTAGGATTTTGGTTGGCAAATGAGGATTTTAATGCTAGAGAAAATATTAAAACGGTGTTTAACAAAAGCATCATAAGGGTTAAGGAAAGAGAGTTGTGAATCTTGGACCTTTTGAGAGTCATCCAAGAAAGAAAGTTCAGATAGATAATTTATTTTCTGAGTAGTTTCAAGTTTAAGAGAAAGTGAAAAAGAAGGAGATCTAATTATAGACATGATAGGAAAGTTTCTTTTACCATTACTTCAGCTTAGAACAACAATCCGGAGAGGCTTTGATACCAATATACCGAAGGATTATGAATTTCCATCTAATTGCATACAAAATTAAAAGATTAAATAAAAGAATTGACCAAATATATGGAAATAACAAAGAAAAGTGTTATTTAGGAGGGCTTCAATATAATCATTTTGGTAACTTGACCTAGGATAGATTGGCACTAAATTACCGTACTTAAATTGCAATCCACAATACCACATAAATAATTGAGTTCGGTTGCTTTACATATACATACATATATAAAGATTCAAGGTTAAACCAGCGACAAAATGCAGAGCAAGTTTAGTAAATAGAAATATAAGCCCACATAAAGGTTCACCTATGTTTAAGCTAAGGTCATTAAATAAACAGGAAATAAAGACATCATGCATAGTATGAAAATGACCATAAAAGGTTCAAGTCTCATAAGTTCTAAGACAGATGCTAAAAGCACTAAACAACTCAGGAAATAAAGATGGTTGTGGCAAATATACTCCCATATTGTAAAATCAGTCTATTCCGTTTCAAATTTAAAAGTAATTTAATTAATAACAAATCTCTCAAGGAGGATTTTCAAATAATAATAATAATAATAATAATAATAATAATAATAATAATAATAATAATAATAATAATTATTATTATTATTATTATTATTATTATTATTATTATTATTATTATTATTATTATTTGAACCATGTATCATTCCCAAGGATCCAATATGATATGATACCACTTAGGTCTACGTTGCCACGATATTGTTCTATGGAAGCGGGCGGGCTTGTTAGAAGTTCGGCCCGATTTTTTTGGTGTCGTAGGGGAGGGATTGACCTTTCTAACGCATATTCAGTCGTACCGGCAGCTTGGGATTCCATACCTAAGGGGAGGTGAAGCAGAGGGAGAGGCAGCCCTCGTTCTCTGTACCTTGTTCTCCATCCCTTACTATGTGCGGGGGTTATGTAGTTAGTATTTTCTTTTTATATTATGTTATTAAGAAAATGTAAGCCTCTTCTCAATTAAAAAATTACGTAGGTGATCTAAGAAACTAACTGATAAGTCAAAGGCCTCATAGTTATCTGCATATGTTCCACCCTTTATCAACTCTCTCTCTCTCTCTCTTTCCTCTTCTAACAATAAGCCCAAAGTTCAAAAACTGAAGTTTAGCATGCAGACCTAATTCATCCTCCACCATAAACCACCCAAAAACACAAAGAAAACATCAAATTCATCTTCATTCTAAACCAGAGCAGAAAGAGAAAAAAAGTTGGGATTTTTTTTGTTTAATCTTTTTTCTAATTATGAAACTGAGTTAAAAGATTGGAGCTTTATGAATTAAAAGACCCGAAAACCCTCCCTTCCTCTTTAACGCATAAAAAAGGTAAGACAATCTTTATTAACTCTTTATTCCTGCATTTTATACCATTTTAAAGTAAGAATTTATTTGCAGCAGGAAGGAGTTGAGAATAATTAGTAGATACAACAATTATGAGAAACAAAATATCAAGATTGAGAGAGAGAGAGAGAGAGAAACATGCCAAGCTTCATTAAGGTGTGCAATGATCCCGCCAGGTTTCTGCAGGATATTGAAATAAAAGACGTGAATACTTGGAGTAGTTCAGATATAAAAGCATAAAATGAGTCCCTTAAATTAGTTCAGAGTGGTTAAAGATCCAATACATCTTGATTATCAACAAACTCAATGCAGCTCCCATCTATCTGCTCCTTAGTGTACTCTTTTTGTTCCATTTTGAACACGTGCTGAAAGTCATTACAAATCCTGTTTCTGGTCAAGGTACGGATAAATGTACGTGGTTACAATGATATGTTATCATTACCTGGTTGAAATGCTGCTGCAACTTCTCATTTGTAAAATTAATGCAGAACTGCTCAAAACTGCTCAGCCAGAATATTAAATGGATAAGCTAAATTCATAAGCAATTTCCTGCAATATCTAATACAATACATGAGTTTTACTTGGTTATATTAGTTTTGATTAGATGTTACCTATTGCTTTTTGTGAGAAAACACACAATGGGAATTGAAATTTATTTATTTATATTATCAATATTCATGCCTCTCTAATTATATCATGTGCTTTTTTAATTCAACAACTTTTTTTTCCTTTTAAATTATCATTTTTAAAAATTCAAAGGAGTAATTTTCTGTTTCATCAAATTATATCATACTTATTTAATTCAAAAAATTTTTACATTTAAATTAACACTTCTAAAAATTCAAAATAGTGATTTTGTATTTTATCAATTTTTCTAAGAAATGTAAAATTTATTCATTATTAAATACCTTTTCTATTTCCTTTCCTTAGTCCTTTTGAAACTTCTTCAAATGGATATTACCTAAGAATTTTTTGGATGATATTTAAAATGTGGATCTCCATTGATTTAGTAAGTTTGTCTACAAAATGATTTTGAAATACACTCTTAAAGAATTGAGTTATTAAGCCATCCAATTTTATATTTCTACTTTACTTTATAAATTAGATTAAAAGATAATATGAATTGAAAAAATGAAAAGATTTACATTATCAGTCTTATTATATTATTTTAAAAATTTAATTTTAGATATATAAGATTTTGTTAGATATTCAGCAAGATGAGTAGCAGGATCAGTTTTACCTGTATACCTATGCATTATCACGTTTCTCCATCTTAGGGGTAGCTCTGACTCTGTGATTTTCCTATAAAATGGTGAGACCGTGTTGCCACAGGTGTGGTCCTCAAACACTCCTTTTTTGGAGCCCATCAGGCCAAACCGCTTGAGCTTTTATTTGAATCATTTGTCTTCTCTACTCAAGGCAGCCGGGGTAAATTAATCTCGTGATCCCTTGGTGCGGCTGCAATTTGGTGTGCACATGAAAAATAAATCGTCTCTAATAGACGAGGTGGTGGATCTACTGGGGGTGTACAGAGAATCCCTACTTGAGGACATCGTGCCCTTCCCCTTGTCATACCTGTCTAGAGTTCTGGCGCTCATCCTCCTACTGTCGTGAGCTCTTGGCTCGTCGACCATGTAAACGATTTCATGGCCCCTTTCATGAGTTCTGGGCATTTTTTCCTTCTTCAAAGTTTGGACTATGCTTTTAGTGAAGTCACAAAGAATGGCGCGCATGTCCTTGACGGTGATAGGGGTATCTTTCGGTTATCTCATGACTGCGGCATTAGAATCTGGGGGAAGGTTCCCTCTAATAAGTGATCTGGGAGATCTCTCTCTTCTCCCTGAAGGCTCGGATCCGCCTTGACTGGTGAGATCGTGGTCTTCGGGAGTTGCATTCCTGCCACATCTTGGATCTGTTATGTCTCTCAACGAAAGCACCAAATGATAAAATCTAATATGTTTTATCCGTAAAAGGAGAGTTGACAGCAAAAATGGTTGAGCCAATCGGATTGCTAGACCTGCAAAAGGGAGTGCCCGGTCAGAATTGGACTTTAGCACTCCGAAACTTAAGTCAATAGCTTTATAGATAGAGTGATTTTGAAGAGAGAGAGAGCCTCAGATATTCAATACCTAGTGTCATTGTGCTTTAGGCTACTTATAAGAGTTCTTTGAAGGGGTACTTAAGTACCTTGGGAGGTGATAATCAGCAGTCAGAGTAGGTGAGCGGCGATGTGATAGAAAATAGGTGGAGAGTATGAGAGTTGGCTTATATCAGTGGGCTGACAGGATGAGTTGTCCCATCAGTCCGATCAGACATTATCCTTTCCTGATTTATCTTCCAACTCACGCCTTGTCTTTTTGCTACTGGGTTTGGAACTTGTCAAACGTTGTTGGGCCACGCTGATTGGGCATTTAGAAATATATTTTCTATAGTTATCAATTAGAAAAAGGGTAAAATTGAAGAAAATATGTAATTGTTACTTTAGCTTAATGAAATTTAATTTATACATGCAGTTAATTGTGGCTGCCTTTATTTTTATTATTTTTTCCTTTTGGCACTAAGCAAAATGTGAAAACTAAACACAGTAGCATATTCCTTTGGGAAAGTATTGTAAACTCAAATATGGTGAGATTAATCATAAATTAAATAATTCTTCCCTACATAAACGTATATATATATATATATATATATATATGGATCGTACAAATGATCCATAAAAGAATTTAAAGAAGAGAAAAAAAAAACTAAATGACTCTCTTAGAGTTAGAAACTAAAAATTTCGAGCTAAAATTTAAATATATAAATAATAAAATTACAATGCTTGGTTAAATGGCTTTGAGGATATTTTCGTCAAGCTAAAAAAATTTATTTGTGCAAGAATACTTTTGAGTTGCTCAATTTGAGATATTTAGCAGAACTCCTATATTTAAACTCACAATTTCTCTTCCAATCAATCTACAAATTTTTACAGCATTTTTTACTCAGCCATCAAACAGCAAGCGTGAAATAAATGTATAAAATAATTGTTTATTTGAGTATTAAAAATAAAATGTTTATAAAAGTCATTTAAAATCTATGAAAGTTATTTAATAAAGTCATTCACACTAATAAAAAAAATTTAAAATCCTACCTCCTAAAATAAATAAATTGTAGTAGTGATGAGTATGGTAATCGAATCCATAAAAATTGGCAGAAAATTAATTCTCTTACGAAAACAAACAAATAAATAAATAAATAAGGTTTTGATTATTGAAAATAATGAATAGAAAATTAACTAAGTAAAAAAATTACTAAATAAGACTATCAATGAGGAAAAGTTCTCAATTAAAGGCTTAATCTCAATTTCAATCGAATATTTGATCGCAGACTTGAAAACGAAATTTTCAGTTATTGCTATAAACCAGTTATAATTATTAAAGACGCTTCTAATGATCAATTCTTCAATATGTGTAAATTAGCCAAGAAGCATTTTTTGACTTATTCCAAATGCTGAAAAGTCGCAGAAGACGTTGTTTTGATTTAATTCAATAATTGCATTAAACTTAGTAAGAATCTGGTTCTAACCAACAAATGCAAGACGCTTGATTTGTTTAAATCAGATTATATAATTCCTTATAATATATTAAATATCTGCTAAACACCTAATTATTCCAATTACCATTAACTGAAGAGTACAAAAACAGTTACGGATCAAAGCATTCTATTTGATAGCATATGATTCTTTCGAAACATGCAATGGCGCATATCACAAGAATTACTACAATATCAAGAAATCACAGGAAAGATATAAATACTCAAACTCATAAAGAAACAGAAGATAAATATTGACCTCTTACAAATATGGGATTATCCTTCAACTGGGACAAGAAATTTAACCACAAATCATCTTCTCCAAATTGCCGGTTCAAAAGAAGAAGAATATGACTGGAAAATTACAGCCAAAACATCTCTAGTTATAACCCTGGAGTTCTACCTCCAATAGGAAACTGAATAGTAATAATAATAAAAAGGAAATTAATTCTAAAGTTAATTACTTTAAAATGAGTAAAAAGTTGATTATAAAATAAAAATATACGTTTGGCAAATACTAATTTTTGAAAAATCAATTTTGTGAAAAGTGAAAAAACTTTTTATTAGAGAAAGCTACAATTGAAAATTTTCATAAAATTTGAATTTTATCTTTTAAAGTCAGCTGATTTAAAATTTATTTTAGATAAAAATATCCTTTATTTTATTTTATAATGACAATTACACCTAATATATAAAAAAGGGAAGACGTGAATTTTTTTAACGAGTTCTTCTTTCTCTCAATTTTTCTTTTTCTTTATTTTTCTACATTTAAAATTTTATATTTTTAGTTTTTCTTTCAAGTTAGAAAATTTTAGATTATAAATAATTAAAGGGTACTTATAATCATTTATAACTACTACCATATAATTTGATTAATATAAAAAATATTTATTATTGAATCAAGAAAAATAAAAAAATTTACAAAATAACAATTTAAACATTTATTATAAAAAGTTATTTTTAATTATATTATTTATCAAACAGTTGATAAAACTGCTTTTAAATTTTATTTACCAAACATTTATCTATTTTTTGGTATATAAATTTTTGAAATACAACTTTTATCAATTGAAAAAATTATTTTCATAAGTTTTACTAAACTGGGCCACGTCTTTTTCTTCCTAATTTAATCCCGTTCTCTTGTGGTAATCCTGACTCTAATTCAGCTCCTAAAATGTAGGATACAATTGCTGAAAGTTAGCTAAAAAGTCTCAATTTTTGCACAGGTCTAATAGCCCCTTGTGGAATTGAAAAATAAATTAGCTCGTGCCCACGGCTTACTTTACGAAGCAGCTTCCAAAAATCCCATATTTTCTTCTTAACCAGCAAAATCTGTCAAAGTCACAAATATGGAACAAATGAACAAATTTCCAATCAATTGAAGTCCAACTAACACATCAAAATTAGCCAAAAGTATGCAAAATATACAAGCTAACAAAGCCTGATCATAGACTTTTAGAGATTTTCATACACTTTCTAATACTATAAATGACATTTAAAGATTTTATCAGGCTTTTTTTTGTGTGTATTGTTTTGTCTTGTTTTTTTTTTTTTTTAAGTCTATGATCAAAAGTCATTTAAAGAAAGTATATCAAAGTCTTAATTGAATACACCCCTTACAATTTTCCTTTTTCAATATATATATAAAACTCTATTCATCTTCTTTTTCCAAATATCTAAATGTTTCATGGAAGGCATTCCTTAATTCAAAATAAAAGAAACATAATCAATAAAATAAATATGAAAATTTTGAAGTTGCTGGTATTTTAATTCCACAAGGATGTATGGTATAATTGGGATTTAAATTAAATAATGTAGAAAAAATGAATTTTTTTTAATTTTTTTTTTGGTATAACTAAAGTATAACTGAGGTGTAACCAAGGTATAATTTGAATAATTTAGGAAAATAATGATTTCTATTTTTTGATACAATTGAGGTATAACTAGAAAATCGAAGGAAAAAATGCAATTAAAGTTTTGGTACAAATTAGGTATATCTCAATTATAATTTATCTAAAAGTTAAAAAATATGAATTTTTTTTTGGTATATTTGAGATATAATTCGGGTTTAGCTGACGTATAACTTAAAAATGTTAAAAATAATGAATTATGTTTTTTTTTGGGTATAACATAGATATAAGGTATAACGTATCAAGGTATATCTAATTGAGGTATAACTTTAAAATTGGAGGAAAATATAATTTATTCTCGTTTTTGGAATAACCTAGGTTTAAATTGGGTATATCTTGAAAAATATAGAAAAAAATTATGTTATTTAGTATAACTTATAGTTATAACTCAGGCATAACTAGGAAAGGAGAGAGAGGAAAAGAGATAAGGAAAGGGGAGAGAGTAAATATAAAACTGTTTTTTTTTTAATCAAAAATTTTAAAAAATAAATTGGGTTTATTTTTTCAACAAGCAATTTTTTTTTTGCCATTATTATAATTTAAATATTACTATTTTAATTCTAAATTGATTCAAATGTTGGGTTCTTTTAATTTATATTTCAAATACACAGCCTAAAATTTAGACATCCATAGTTAACAATTTTTAATGTATATTATAAAATACATACAGCCCAAAACCTTACATATCAGACATAAGATATCTAACGCAATTAAATTGGTGACTTTTGGAAGGTTTCACTTCTCAAGAATGAGGACTGTCTATTTCAAAACCTGCAAGAGTTGAATGTAGATAAATGTGACAATCTCATACATATTTTCCCACCTCATTTGCCTAAACTTCTGGTACAACTACAATATCTGTGGATTAGCTGTGAGAAGATGGAAGCTATTGTTGGAAAAAATGATAAACAAGCACCAGAATCAGTATTGGAAAAATTTGAATTTCCTTGATTACAAGTGTTGAAACTTGAAGAATTGCCTAATCTCACAAGTTTTGTGCTGAAAGTAGTGCAGTTGACTTGCAATCGTTAGAATCCTTGGAAATTAATGGATGTAGTCAGATGCAAAGTTTTTCTTATGGGCCATCCAACACTACACAGCTGAAAGAAATAATGATAAATGAAAGAAGTCTATTATAAAATATTTTGATTATTTTGGTCCACGCTCATTTTGAACCGATAAAAATCCGTAAATTAGTTTAGTCATGGAAAAATATATTATCACTATCTCAAATTAATCTAAACATGTGTCACATGCAAAATTAATCATGGGAATAATATGATAAAAATGTTAAAACAACTACAATTATTTTTATGTGACCTCTTCTATCCAATCCGGTTTTTCAAATTTACGAAATTAAATAATTTAGAATTAGATACTCTTATATTCATAATTAAAAGTGATAATTAATAAAATTAAAATTAAATTTGAGACTTTCCTTAAAGAGTGATTTTTGATAAAATTAAATGTACAATAAGCTTCGGACTAACAAAGGTTAGTTACAATACAACAGAATGGATTAATTATTAAGAATTTAAGATAACAAATCTATAAAATCCTGGGATTTTTTTTTTTTAATAATAATGCATTGGGTAAAAATAATTGGATATTTGAGGTGTTTTCAAAATTATTTGAAAAAATGAAGTCTTTTTTAATTCGGCAATACAGGAGATCGAATGCCGTAGCAAGAAATGGAAATATGATACCATTTACATGATGATCTGACCTCGTGTTGGAGTATTTTACTATGCCCTTGATTTAACTTTCTATCACCAGGTTGTCTTCATCGGAATCAATACCATCCCAGTTTATTACAGCAAAGAGGAACTCCCTGAAGCTGACTTTACCATTCTTGTCCCAGTCCATTTCTTCTGCATTTATTCACCAGAATTACAAATGGTTCAAATAAATTAACCATTGAAAGTAAAAATGGTATGTGAAGGAGATTCTTACTGAACCGCAACTTGGTGACGTGTGCAGGTGATTTCTCCCATGGACAATCCGTGTTCAAATCTTTGAGCACATCTTTCTTGTTTAGTTTCCCATCACAGTTCTTATCAATGGAACCGTGAAGAAAGAGGTTTCTCATCCTAATCAAACTCATCTCAACATTTTAGAGTTATGTTATTCGAATATTAATTTAAGCAAAAGACGTTCTATATTACATTGGAATATTAAATCAATTAAAATACAGTAAGATGATGCTTTTGGTATGCTTTTAGTGCATGTATTGCTAGTAGATTTAGTTTTTATGAAATCTTCAGAAAAACTTTTGTTTTTACAGATAATTTATTGAACTAATCCCATAATTGTATTTTATGTTATTGATCAGTTTTCACAACATATTTAAGCAAGCCAACAACAATAAAAATGGACAGGTAATACCAGATAGCACGGAACAGCCAAATGAATATAATAGAAGTCCCCAAGTGATTTTTACAATATTTCCATCGCCTAATTGGCTACGTTTATCAAATCTTCAAAAGTTCAGATTGCTAAGCTTTAGTTCGTTAAAAGTAGCATTTGCACCCTCTGTGGCACAACAATTGGTGCAGCTTAAAGAGTTGCATATAGGAGAATGCGAGAAGATGGAATATATAGTTGGAGTTGCAAATGGAAGACAAGAGGAAACAGTCTTCCCTGTGCTAAATTCACTTTTGCTTTGGTATCTATCAGAGTTAGTGGCTTTTTGTGTTGATGGTCATGTTTCTTTGAATTGCCACTCTTTAAAAGAATTAAAGGTGTCAAATTGTCCAAAGATTAAATCATTTGGTGGTTCATCAAGATCATTACTCACAGGAAGAGACCAACAAAGTATTAAACCACAAAATCAACATCTTCTTTCCGGCAAACAGGTTTATTACTTGCTTTTATATATATGTACACACACGTACACATTGAATTTATTTCTTTAGAATTGCCAATCAATTTTGCCTTTAAGTTTCACATTATTTAATATGTGAATTTAGCAAATTGCAATAACCTAGCCCTTAAATTTGATTGTCCTACAACTCAGATGGTTTCAACGTGTACGTCATATTATTGGTTTACCATGTTTTATCTAAAAAGATAATTGAAATAAATAAAAATTCCGAATTTTACTTTTTAAGTTGCTCGAGCAATAAATCTAAAAACAAATAGAAAATCAAGATATTAGTACTGCAATTCAATACGGTGGCTAGCACTTAATAAAAGGTGCAAAAAATTTTGAATTAATTTTTTTTGAAAGATTCCATATTATCAAGTCTGTTTAATTTTAATTTCTATTTTTAGAACATTCCAAAAACTCTTAATTAGTTTTTTTTTTTCATATGATTAGCATAACAAAATATAAAATAAATATCGAATATTTTAATTTATATTTAAAATATATAGCCCAAAATCTAGATATACATAATTGTTAGTAATAGTTAATGTATAATATAAAATATATTTATATTTACATTAAATTTAATTTATTCTTTGAAATTACAAACGAATTTTACTTTTAAATTTTAAATTATTTCCACAAAGTGCATTATTGCTTGGAATATATATAATCAAATGGTTTTAGAAGCATATTTAACCAGTAGTGCTTTTTAATCATATATATATTCACTATTATGTAACAAGTCTATTATAACACATTTTTAACAGTATATCTTAAATTATTGTCTTATTTTATGAAGGGCAACAATCTAGTAATATATTTATAATGCTACAAATATTCAAACTGTTGAATCAAAATATTCAAACTGGTGTTATATAATAATCTTGTCCTAATGCAACGGTTTGATAGGCACCACATTTGCTCTTTTTGCCTTAGATTATTACAACAGTTTAAATATTTTCACGCAACACTTAAATGCTTGTAGCATTTCAAATATGCTACTAGAATGTTGCCTTATATAAAATAAAGTAACAATTTCAAATATGCTACTAAAAACATATTGCAATAGAATTCTTATGTGATAGTGATTATTTGAAATAAAAATATGTAAATGCAAACAAAAATTAAATTATAAAGATTTCAAAAATTTTTGTGAGAGTTTTTTATGCAACATTTTTCAGCTCTATTTTATGTTTTACTCATATATCTAAATTATATGTTGAAAAACCATTCGCAACATAAAAACAATTAGGGCCTGTTTACTTACAGAAAACTGTTCCAGTTTTTCAGAAAAAATTTTCACACAAAACAGAAAATAGAGATCATGTACATTTTCGTCAGTTTTCTAAAATAAAAAACAAAAAATGAATTTTTCAGTTTTCCAAAATAAAGAAGAAACTGAAAAACTAATAAAAGATGTTTTTCAAATTTTCTAAATAATATTAATACACACATATATATATGTACATACATAAATATACATATACATGCATATGTAAATTTTTGTATGTGCATACATACATAACCATATGCATGTGCATGTATATGTATATGTAGTACATGCATACATATGTACATATGGATATGTATATATATGTATATACATATATACACATACATATGCATATGTATATGTATATGTATATGTATGTATATATATGTGCATATATACACATACATATGCATATACAAATATACATACATATATACATGCATGCATCATGTATGTATGTATGTATGTATCTATATACATACATATACATATAAATATGTATTTATGCATATACATATACATATACATATACATATACATATACATATATTTGTATGTGCATACATACATACATATGTATATATATGTATATACATACATATATATACATATGGATATATATATATATATATATATATATATATATATATATATATATATATATATATATATATATATACATACATACACATACATGTACATATGTATGTATTCATAAATACATGTGTATGTATGTGCATATATTCACATACATATGCATACACATATGTATGTATGCACACATATATATATATATATATGTACATACATACACACATACATATATAAATGTATGTATATATGTATGTACGCATACATATACATGTAATATATATATATATATATATATAGATACGTGTGTGTATACACACACGTAGAAATAAATGCTCTAGTTTTCCATTTGTTGATAAATAAACATGTTTTCTAAATTTTCTACGAAAAATAAATACTCCAATTTAATTTCTAAGAAAATAGAAAATAGAAATTTATTTTCTGTAACTAAACGCACCCTTAATAACACTTCTACAATTAAATTACTGAATTCTTAATTAAAGAAACTTTGGCTTTAGTAATGCTTTAAAGTTTAATACATGTTATGCCTCAAATAATCTGCAATCATTAAAAATATAAAATATATTAAAAATATAATCATATTGAATTTAGTACACTCTCTCTATTTCTCTCTCTCTCTCTCTCTTTCTCTCTCTCTCTCTCTCTCTTTCTATATATATATATATACCGATTCAATCCATCTGCTTTTACCGATTCTTTACCCAAGTAATGTCTGAAAATCTTAGTTATCATATATAAGACATCCAAGGCAATTAATTTGGAGTCAAAATTATTATGATTTAGAGTTTTGCATGCAACAAGTAACACAATAAATTTGTTGATGCTTTGGAAGGTTTCGCTTATCAAGAATGAGGACTCATCCGTGGCCATGTTAATGACCATTCTGCATTAATTCTACACAACTTCATGAAGAGGTTGCAAAATTTGGAAAGACTAACAATTAGAGGTTGCAAGGCATTTAAAGTGATATTCCATGAACATCATGCAATTGTTGGAGTTGTTAATTCTTTGAAACGGTTAAGTTTATATTGTTTAAGAGATCTAACACATATATAGTTCAAGATTCCATAAGAAATTATGGGATTTCAAAGCCTGCAATACTTTCAAGTATATGCTTGTGACAATCTCATACATATTTTCCCAACTCATTTGCCCCAACTTCTAATGAAACTACAAGATATAAGGATTTATTCATGTGAGAAGATGGAAGCTATTGTTGGAAAAGAGGATGAAGAAGCACCAAAATCAGCATCAGAAAAAATTGTATTTCCTCAATTACAAGTGTTGAAACTAGGGTTGTTCATGGGTTGGGTTGGGTTAAAAATAGAAAAAACCTAACCCAAACCAATATTGGCGGTTTGAGATGGTTTGAGGCAGTTTTGGGTGATTTTTTTTAGTTTAGTTTACAATGGTTTGGGGTGGTTTTAAAATGGTTTGAAATGGTTTAAATACGGTTTGAAATAAATTAACTACTATATTCATCAATTTTTTTTTTCAAAATTTTAACTTATAAAATAAAATAATAAACAAAATAATAATTACATTAAATTATAAATTGTACTAAATTTAAAATATTATATACTATATTTAAAACTAATAAATATTACAAAACATAAAAACCTGACTCTATACGAATTCGTTCAACATACAAATCATTTTCCTCATCTTCTATTTGGATGTCAATATGTTTTGAATCTCTCTCAGAGTATGGAACTCTTGACTTTCCTTAGAAAACTCCTTTTAGCCTGCATATACAAGCAAGGATTGTGTTTATTTTTTGCTTAATAAAGTAAACAGTCATCTTATCAATTCCAAATCCATGTCAGAAAAAGTATGTGATCTGATGGACTACAACACATACATCAGTCAATAATTGCATCAAACCAAAGGTGATCTACATTTATATATGTATAAGAAGATGATGGAGAAGAAGAAGAAAGATGATAATATCAGAGCGTTTAACTAGAAACAAAGAATAACAGTAAAAGAGCAGAACCTACCTTAACAATCAAAGGTGTAGCAACTGTTGATAGTAAACAGAACCAAAGAAGCTTCTCTATGGTCTTCTTGTGTACTTTGACTGCATTGGAACAAAAAATGCAGAAAAATATAAGCAAAATTATTATTTACCTAGTTTCTTTAAACCAACAGATTTTGCTTATAAGCACATATTGAAACAAGCATTGTGTCAAATGAATAAAAAACTAAATCATATGCCAAGAAACACAAATGACCTTTTATCTAGTTTGCATGACCTTTTATCCAATGTAAACTAGTAAACAAGAAATACAAATGACAATGACTTATAAATTTTTTTCATAGGCAAAATGTTACAAAGAAATCCATGTAGTAACTTCTAGTTCTACTTTCGCTAACAGGAAACTTTAAATCTAACTTGCCTAGTTCAATTTTCCTTTTTAATCAGACTAAAAATTGCACTGATCAAGAGTATTCTATAAACACAAATATATATATATATATATATATATATATATATATATATATTAAAAAAAACTGAGAGAGAAAGTGGTATGTCATTCTAACATATAAATACTCTTCAGGATGAAACCATAGCAGGAATTCTACACGGTAATGTTGCAATGACAATCAACAAAAAGTAAACATTGGCATAGTCTTTGCAAAATTTTCTAATTTGGAAGCACCAAATTAATAGAATAGGTTTACACAAGTTATCCCAATTGGAAATTTCCATCTATGCAACAAATCAATTAGATATTGATCCAGCAATAACAAGAAAATGGTAACTCCAGCTTAATATATGGAACACAAGCATTATTAATGAAAAAAATATATAAAAGCACAAGAGATGGAAAAAATTAACTAAAACTCTACTTGCTTTGGAGTAAGAATTGCAATCTTGAATTTGGGGTCAAAATGATAATCACTTTCAAGATGAACCCAGAATTATATAATAGTTCAGATTATGGAAAGATGGCCTATCATGTCCAGTTTAAATTACTCGAAAACCCCACTATGAACTAATCAAAAAAGCAGCTCGAGGTCATAGAATCAGACACTGGAAAGGTAAGGAAATTCTAAAACCTACGGCTAATTCAGGTATCACAATATCTTTTTCATTCATGGGATTTAAAAACAAAATAACAT
The DNA here is from genome assembly GCA_037975025.1 of Excoecaria agallocha. Lineage (NCBI taxonomy): Eukaryota > Viridiplantae > Streptophyta > Magnoliopsida > Malpighiales > Euphorbiaceae > Excoecaria > Excoecaria agallocha. The sequence goes on along the minus strand of CM075821.1, from coordinate 15,873,541 downwards.
TAATCATGGTATCATCCACTAGCTTCCAGCTTAAATTATGTGTTAAATATATTGCAGAGAATGAATAATAAAAATTTGATGAAATTTAACCCATATATGCATTACCCATTAAAGAAAAAAGATCCAAATAACTGGGATAGAAAACACCCAATAAAAATCACAAACAGAGAATAAAAGATTGCAGTGTATGATTTCTAAGGGTGCTAGCCCAGATGAAGGAAGCAATTTTTATTTGGTAAGTGGAGACTTGTACACCAAAAAAATAACTGAGATAGATAAAACCCAATAAAAATTGCTTCCTTCATATGGGCCAACACCCTTAGAAAGGAAGCAATCTCCACTTACCAGATTTTCCTGTAGGTGGCACCGGTAGACTGAGCCAGCACCCTAAGAATGGCTAACCTGAACTCCAGGGGAATCAAAATTCAAGGAGGCATCTCTGATCAAATCGGCAATAGAGGGAAGATTCATCCTAGGGAATGATAGCGAAAGAAAGTAAAGAATAATGAGGATGATCAGTTTCCCAAGGCACGAGACAGATGGAGAGAACGAAGAAGAAAAAGAAATGGTCGGTTTCATCAAATAACCCAACTTAAACCCCCTAACCCAACTTTTGTTAATTAGAAAGCTGAAAATAAAAACCAACCCGACCATAAACCCACCTAAACCGTGTTTTACTGGTTTGGTTGGTTTGATCTGGTCGGTTTGGTCGGTTCAGCCCAAATCTTGAACACTCCTAATTGAAACCTAAAAAATTGCCTAATATCTAGAGTTTTTATGCTGGAAGTAGTGCAGTTGAATTGTAGTCATTAAAATCCTTGGAAATTAAAGGATGCATTCAGGTGAGAAGTTTTTCCTATAGGCTATCCAACACACCGAAGCTGAAAGAAAAAATGATAAATGAAATAAATTATGCATTGGAGGGATACATCAATGTAACCATGAAGAAAGAGGTATGTTTCTTAGGAGGACTTTATACTCATAGGGAGGCTTTGAATGCCTCTCAAAGAGGACTTTGATTTTTGTTGCTCTAAAGCAGTGGCGAGGCCACATGGGAAGGAAAGGGGGAAATTGTCCCCTTTATTTTTTTTGAATTTTTTTATTTTATATATATGTGTATGTGTTAAATAAATATTTTTGTGACCTCAAAATTTTTTTTTGACTTTCTTCTTCTCAACTTATTTTTTAATTTTAAGCATGACTCATATTTTTGCCCCATTTAATTATAAATTCTAGCTTCACCACTACTCCAAATAGACTTTGAACTCATTTCAAAGAGCACTTTGGATTTAAGTTTTTGGTGCTTACTCATAGGCAGATGAATTTTAAAATTTTTCAATTCCTCTCTTAAGAGGAATTTGGTTACATTTTGAAAAGATTTGGTTACCTATAAAAAAGATTTGGGTTACCTGTGGAAAGGATTTGGGTTACCTGTAGAAAGGAATTTGGTTACCTGTAGAAAGAATTTTGGTTACCTATAGAAAGGAATTTAGTTACCTGTGGAAAGGATTTTGGTTCCTATAAAAAGGTTTTGAATTTTTGTAAAAGGGTTTTAGTTACCTATATAAAGGTTTCGGTTTACTATATAAAGGTTTTGGTTTACTTGTAGAAGGGTTTTGGATTACCCATGGAAAGGATTTAGTCACTTATCGGAAGGATTTAGTTACCTGTGGAAAGGATTTGGGTTACCTATGGAAAGGATTTGGTCACCTGTGGAAAGGATTTGGTTACTTATTGAAAGTATTTGGTTACTTGTAAAAAGGATTTTGGTTACCTATATAAAGGATTTAGGTTACCTATAAAAAGGATTTTGGTTATTGTGATGTGCGTCGAACCCCATGGGCATCGAACTTGCTCTCGAAAGCCCATTTTTAGGACTTGAGACTGGATCAAGGTTCATTTAACTCATGAGGGTCTATTACTTCACAATGGATAGGGATTTAACCCAATCCGCGATGCCTCGAGCCTAAAAAAGGCATGAGATAGCATCTCAGGATATCCCTACTCATGTGCTGGCGATCAACCTATGAAAGCATATACTGGGCACCACAAGGCAGGTATCAAAGAGTCGCCACCCAGTAAAACATTAGAAAATGAGTTCTAACCTTATGAAGCCAAAACCAGAGATAGTTTGGACTTCACTCTTATTTATACCTTTAGCTATTATTATATAAATGAGTTTTAATGATTAATTTAGTTTATCTCTTTTTTTTTTCAGACAATTTATTATGCTAGAAAATAAAAGTGCACTTAAGCACGTTGAAAGCTATAAAGCATGGCATAGAAAGCATTAAAGAATACAAATGAAGATAAATCATACATAAATCGGGGAGTTAGCTTATGATGTCACTTTTGATGAAGATGTTGGTCCTTGCATGCATATTTATAAAAAGACAACATTTTGGGCATATTTGGATAAAAAATATGGGATGATTGATCTCTCGCGGCTTTGAAAAGAAGAATCATGTAAGTCAATTTAAGGTAGAAGAATCATTTGTATTAAAGAAATAAAACCTTGGTTTACATGTTATTTTGTGGGTGAAAATCGGGATATTAGTCCTTTTTATTATAGAAAAATCTCATTCAAACTTGTATAGAATCATTTAATGAATTTTTAACTTCTCGCAAAAAACCAATTATTTGCAATAAAAAGAGCATTAAAAGAAATAATAATACAAGTAAAACATGCATAAAATGACTTATTTATTTAATTAAGAATATTGGTTCTCTCATGCATATTTATGAAATTCCTTTGTGTGATTTTTGGAATAAAATCGGATATTGGTCCATTTTATGAAAGAAATTCAATTAATTAAGTAGAAATATTTTAGCATCATTTTCTAATTATCGTGCAGAAAATCCATTTTTACTAAGCTATTACAACCCAATAAAAAGCACTGAATAATATTACAGGCCTAAATACTAAAATAAGGAAATAAATAAAATTCTAATCTAGTTTACTTCGTGTTATCCTCTGACCCGATCCAAAAGGGAATTACACAAATAAAAATATGACAAAAAAAGATAATTAGTAAATAATGATAAAAAATGATGATGATATTAATGATACTATTGAATAATAATAGTTATAACTATTATCATTAAAACAATAAAAATATTAATAATAACAATATTTGCAATAATAATATTAACACAAGTTAATAATAATAATAATAATAATAATAATAATAATAATAATAATAATAATAATAATAATAATAATAATAATAATAATAAAAAAGGTGATGATGATGCAAAAATAGAAATAATAATAGTAATTATAATAATAAAATTGACAAAAAAATAATTAAATTAACAATAATATAAAAAATAAAACGATACTAACAATTAAAATAATAATACAATAAATAAACTAATAAATTAATCTAATATACGAAAAAAAGAATTTACAAATTAATAATTAACAATAAGACAATTAATTAGTAAATAGTATAATATATTAAGTTAATTGACAAATTAATATAATAAAACAAATAATTAGAAAAATTTATATAATGAAGTAATCAATTTATTAAACTAATATAATAAATTAATTCACAAAATTAGTGATGTCATGTAAAATGTCTACCTTTTTATGTGTGTTTTTCTCTTATTTATGTAGCTAAGTATGTAATATTATATGTATTTTTATGTGTTTATGTTCAATTTATGTGTTTATGTTTGTTTTTAGGTTAAAATTGGTGAAGTATGAAGGAAATGAAGAAGATGGTGAAATTTCGAAGAAGAAGATCACGAGTAGTGAAGTGGTTCACGACTCGGACAACATTGTGTGACTAGTGAAAAGCCTCACAAGTGGAGAAGGAGTAGAGAAGAAAGAGTAGTACAATTCACGACTTGAGCAAGCAATTCACGAGTCCCAGCAGTAGTTCACTAGTCGTGAAGATAGTCACGACTCAGTAAGGAAAGCAACACAAATCACAACTAAAGCAAGCAATCACGAGTGAAGTAGAAGGCTCACGACTCGTGAAGGAATTCACGAGTCGGACAAGCATCTGTTTCCAAACCGTTGTCTTTTGCACATGATTTTTCAGCCAAGCATCGTAACCCTCAATGGCAACTGTTCTCAAGCGATATGATTTTTCAACCAACCATCATGACCCTCTATGGCAACTTTTCACATTCACAACCATTATGAAGAGACGTGTTTGTAGAGTTTTCCCTCTATAAATATAGATGGCATTAATTGAAGAAAAAGGGGAATTAATGTTTAGTTTTTAGAAAGATAGTTATTATTTTGGATAAACATTTTTACTTAGTTTTTATTAGATGATTACAAAGGGACAAAGTCAAAGGAATATGAGATGAGTATTCTTTCTCTTGTTTGTCTTTAATTCAATTATATACTTTGGCTAATTTCCTTTGTACATTATAAATATGTACTAGTATTTGTTTAAGACATGTTTATTCTTATTATGCATGAATTATGATTTACATCCATTTGTGTGCTTTGATTTGCCATGTATGATTGGCCACCATATTTGGCATGTTAGTCAATTTATTCGCAATGAGAGTTGGAATTCTTTGATGGAAAAACAAATGAATGTACTTGAAGCATTGAATTCCTTTAATTTGACTTAAGGAATTCACTTTGAGGGGTTAAAGAATTGGCATAGAGCTTCATAATTTTTATTTATCTCTATAATGACATGAGAGTGCTTATAGACTCTAAATAAAAACATCTTTACTGACAACGAGAGTTGCTTTAAAGAATCTTGGCTAAATTCTCCAGTCACTTTATTTATATAATTATCTAGAACTTGTTCTTAAATGAATTACTATTTCATATTTTTAATGTATGGTCATACCATCATTTAAGTCATCTTTAATCCAAATTAATTTAATATATTCAAAGTAGTTTAGATATTTAGTTAAATGCATGATCTTTATTTTATTCGTTACCTATCCATCTAGTCTTTGTGATTTCAATGCAAAATTTATCCCGTTCCCTTTGGAACGATACCCTACTCATCCTATACGCAGTCTAGTGAGACTAAGGGTTCAAATAAATCCCCATCAATTAGCAAACTAACATATTAACAATCAAATTAACATATTTAACAAAATTAAAATTAAATAAACATATTTAACAAAATTAAAATTCATTTAACAAAATTAACAAATAATAAATTAAAAAAAAAAGATTATTTACATAATTAATTGAAATTAAATATTAAATTTATAGGTTTAGAGCTCAAAAATATTACCTTCAGTGTCTATTCCGTTACAAAATAAGGATTTGGTGCTCTATAGCTTTTTCCAATTTTTTTTTTAGAATTTTTTGCAATTTTTTTAAGTTAATATTTTTGGTTTTTAATGGAAGGGAAGGAGAGAGAAAAGGAAGAAGAAGAGGAAGAAGATGAAGATGAAGAGAGAGAGGAGAGAGAAAGAAAGAAAGCTTATTTAAGAAGCTAAAAAACCTAACATGGGATAAGTGTTAAAATAGATTTTTCCCCCACCCTTTTTTTTCCCTATTTTCAGGTGCAAATTACATTCTAGAAGTGACTCATAGACTCCACTCATAGACCTCTCACATTTGATTTTGATCATTGACTTTTGACCTTTGTCTCATTTTTCTTAGTCAACTAACTTTTAATCCAAAATATTTTATCATTTTTAGGCTTGAAAATGCCATTTTTTCAATAAGCTGTCTTCTAGAAATTTGTTCCCCTATGTCTTATCTTTCTAATGAATCAAAAATCACTCAATTTGGATTTATAGATTGATAATTGCACCTAGAAAATTTTCAAGGATAGAATTGATAATTTGACTTTGAAAAATTACTAGGGACAATGGGTTTAGAATTAGGTCATACTCTCTTTATAAACATTGTTTCAAAATGAGTCTAGTTTCTACAAAAATTGGATTTATCTCAATAGGAGCTCTACGAAGGGATTTATGCCCAAATTACCATAGACTGGTACAGGTATAAGGACATATTCAAGTCATTTATATTCAAGCCTAATTTTGAGAATCTTAAGGACTAAATTGGGTTTAGGTTTCTCATCAAAGTTGTAGGTTTATATATCAAGATTCAAATGGCTTTGGAATCATCTAATTATGAGGTCTGTAGGTTGAGATAAGGCCGTAATACTCCAGACTACTCCAAGTTTCCAAAACTAATTTTCCTCATTTTGCCTTTTTGAAAGAGATAAAAGGGCGGAGCTTAGAAAAAAGTTATTTTAAGAATATTAAAAATTCGAGAAAAGTCTAGCACTTCCATTCCTTATCTATTTATGAGAAACTACTTCCTTATTAGATAACTTTAATCAGGAGCCGCCTTAAGACCCTATGTCTACAATTACCCCCAATTTTGGAAAACTACGTGCACTAGTTCATAAGTGAGATAAAATTTAGAGTAAAGGATAAAAGATGCATAATTGAGTTGGTGAATTTTTGATTGTATTAAACACGTACCATTCAGGGAAGTGAGTCTCTGATTAGATAGTTATCATCAGCTTATTGATGTTTTAACTCTCGATCGAGTAGTTACCATTAACTTGTCGACATTTTAACTTTTGAATGGGTGATTACCATAAGCTTGTACTCTTCTTCTCCTTTCACGAGTTCATGGTCTCATTACCTACGAGAAGGATGTTAAATGCCTCTTATGAGGGCTTTATGCTCGTAGGGAGAATTTGATAGTCTTAGAGAGACTTTGAAGAGTTAGAGAGATCTTTAAGGCTCGCAAGGAGACTTTGAAGGATTTGTGAGATTTGGTGCTTGCTAAAAGGCGAACAGATTTTAAAATTTTTTATACTTTTTTAGAGGACTTTGATTTGCTTGTTTCAAAGCGACATTAGATTTTTGAATTTTTAGGTGCCTTATCAAAATGACTTTTGAGTTTTTTTTAATTGGAATGTTTGCCTTTTATTCCATTTGTAGACTTTGTGTTTTGGTGCATTCCAAATTTTGGAATTTCGGTGCTTTTAAGAGATTTCAAACTTTAGATTCGCAATTCAGGATTTAAATTCTTTTTTTTTTGTTTTTTTGGTGTGCACTTTAAGTTTGAGAGTTTTATGTTTTTGTATGCCTCTTAAGAGGGCTTGATGCTCACAGAAAGACTTTGATTGTTGGGCTTAATGCTTACAGAGAGGCTTTGATGCTCACAGAGAGACTTTAATGTCCATAGGGGTTTCTTTTTTACATCTATTTGAATGTGTGTATTTACACTTTGGGTGAATTTTGCATTTTCACAATTTGGAGGAATTTTAAATTTGTATAGTTTAACTGTGTATTGAATTCTTATGTTTTGGGTGTATTTTAACTTTGTACAGTTAAGTGTGCTTTGAATTTGAGAATTTCAAACTTTAGAATGTACATTGAGTTTTTTACATTTTTGAATTTTGAATTTTTACAATTTGAATGCATTGATTTTTTTTTTCATTTTGGAATGTACCTTAAGTTTGTACAGTTGAAGATTTTTGCATTTTTGTGTACGTTTTAAGGCCTTGAACCTTCACTGTTCTAGATAGAATTTATATTCTTTGTACACCTATATTTATGGTGTGTTTAAGGAGTCTTTGTACATTTGAAGAATTTGAGTCTTTTGTACATTTGAGTTTTTGTATGTTTGTGGAATGTGATGTTTTTGAATATTTGAGTTTTGTTCATTTGAAGAATTTGAATTTTTTGCTCATTTATTGTATTGTATATTTAAATGTATGTCTCAGGATAAAGAGTCTTACCTGATGGCCCTTAGCAATAATGCGTGCCGATGGTTTAATTAGCTCCACGAAGCATTTTCGTTTTATGGATTTGCATGATTTCCACATATGAAGATTTTATCTTTGAGCGAGATAGTCATCCCTTTGAAATTTCTTCTAACATGGGATGTGCAAATGACCTCATTTTCTAGGATATTTGTCTTGCATGATTTCTCCCATAGGAGTTTTTCATAGTCTAATTGTCCACTTCCTAAAGTGATCCCATGATGAACTTCGATGCATGGAGTTCATTTATGTTTTCCTTGTAAGAAATTACTCGTTTGAGTACACGTGAGGAATCATATATGTAACATATGTACAAAATTTATACATGTACATACAATCATGTATATGACAAATATTGCGAGTAGTGCATGCAAAGAGTTGTTTGCCAAGAAGCTTCTAAGTTTAAAATAATGGCAACTCATCAAACACTTTGAACTTGAATTTTATTCATCCTTGAATATGCTGAATAGAACACATTCTAAACCAGTTTAATCTCAATAAGAGAAATTAATGGGGTCACTCTCAATGAGGGACAGAAGAATAGACATGCTGATACTAAAGCTTACTGAACCTATACATAAGCATAATGCATACCAAACAATTTTTGTGTATGTGTGTTAAAGGCCAAAACATAATCTTATTTTTAAAAAGCAAATTTTAAATGCAAATTTGGGGATAAGGTTGGGTTCGAATGCATAAATACATTCATGGCTTCCCGTTTGAAGCTTAAGAAACACCATATGCCTCTTCTTACATACCAAACCTTATTAGAAGGTCATCTCCGCTATGTTAGATAAGATCGAACCCAGAATTAGGAGGTCTTACATTGGTTGTAATGTTAGGCTTGGGTGAGTGGCTAATAAAGAAGGGTTAAGTTTCCTTAATTGGTGGGGGGACTATTCTCTGCCCATTTTCCCACTATCATGGTATTTTTGGATTTGGCTCTAGTGATTAACTTACTAGGGATCGTTTGTGAGAGATAATAGCTCAAAGTCTCATTTTCCTTTTCATTTTCCTTTATTGCATGTTGGTTTTTAGTGTTTTCTATTTCCCTCTTTTCTCTTTTCTCTTTTCTTTACTTCTTATTTCTTCCTTTTTTTCTTTTTTTCTTCTTTTTTTTCCTTTTTGTAAGTTTGTTTCATCTAACAAACCCAATTTCATATGGATGGAATTCATACAAAAGTTTGGTAGAGATTAATTCCCTCTATTCTTGAAATGTGCAATCAGCTTTTCCATGGTGGTCATAGTCCTAAGGGGAAGCTAAAACCATTTTGGCTTAAGGGGTTGTTTTGATGTGTGTAGCAACAAATGAGCAGACATTCAATGTGCTTGAAATAAAGGCTCAAAGGGCTAGCAAGTGATGGTGAGATTGGGGTAGGAAAAGTCATTTAGAGGGCTATGCAAAGAAGGGTTGCCTGAATAATTTTTTAGATTCTATCTCATCTCGATATTGCTTTGATGGGTAATAAAAAAGATTCTAGTGCTTTTAAGGAGTTTTACCCAATCCCTTTATTTGCAAACAATTTTTTTATAATTGGTCTGAGGTGTTCAAAATTTAGAAAATGTATGGTATAGCGAAGGCTTTTTTGCACTTTAGCAGATGAAGATAAAGCATGGATACTGTGACATGCGTTGGAGCCATGCTCGTTTTTTGTTGGATTTTCAAAGGCTCGCTTTTAAGGCTCGAGATCAGAGGAGGCTCACTTGACTCATAAATTGGCCACTTTAAAATAACCTTGATCTAGACTACATTGGGTTACGGTGTCTACAGCTGCCCCCAATTTTGGGAAACTGGTACGCTAGTGCCAAAGTGAGCCAAAATTTAGAGTAAAAGGAAAAAGATGCATACTTGCGGTAGTGAATCTCTGATTGCAACATGTACCTTAGAAGGCAATGAGTCTTTTAATAGGGTAGTTATCATCCTTTTTTTGATATGTTAACCCTAAATTCATATATTTAATATCAGCTTTATCGATGTGTTAACCTTATGTTGATTGTTTGATTAGTGCCTAGGGCATGCAGAATCGGGACAACTTAATTAACTCTGATTAGCACCTTAGGCATGCAGAATCAAATTATATTGAATGCGTCTAATTAGCATCTAGGGCATGCAGAATAGTGATGACTTGAGACTAACTCCATTGAAGGTGATGAGTCTCCACTTGTTCAATTAGTGCCTAAGGCATGCAGAATTGAGACAAGAGAAAAAAAAGTCTTCCTTGATTAGCACCTGAGGCATGCAAAATCAAGTTGACTTGATTGTATTTGATAAATGCCTGGGGCATACAAAATCAAATTGCTAAAGACATGTCATGACTAGTGCCTAAGGCATACAGAGTCAAGATAATTCATTGTATTTAAATACTAGAGTTATCTTGTTGATTGCTCCTTCTAAGAGACTTGGTTATTCTATTTGATTTGATGTTCCACTGAGGATGTTCCTGATAAATGTGTATTGGTTCACTGAGGGAATAATTTTGGAATGCCTAGAGTTAAATCCACCTGAAATATATATATTTTATTATTTTTACTTTTGAGATATCATTGGGGTGATTTAATCCATTGTGGCCATCTTTTTCTCAGCAATCCTTTTCTCCTAATATCAACCTCATTTCAATATCAAAGTTTTCCTTTGCTTTGAAAGATTGTTGTTAAAGAAGTAAATGTTTTGTCCCCTTGGTGGGGTCCTGAGCACTCGGTGTAAAAGACACTGGATGTTAATATTCTGCTTATTGAATTTAACTTTTATTGTAGTTGTTATTATCATTGTGTTATTATTGAGTGTGTACTGCTCAATATGAGCTAAAGGGTCCGAGGTACCATCAAACCTGGGTAGATTTGGCATTTTGAATCTTTAGGGCAGTGGCTTGTCTTCATCCAAGTTCCTATCTGCGGGGTTCATTCCCTTACCTGCTGACAACAACTTAGATATAGCTTCTTTCTTTTCTTCCATTTTCTTAAAAGCTAAATTCTCAACACTAGGACCCCTTATTCTCATATTAATCACTAGAGGAACATATTCTTCATCCTTTTCCTCTATGAAATCATCCTCAGGATCATGCCTTCTTTTCCTCTTAGGTGGATTTCAAAGCACAGTAGCATCGACGGCGGTAACATTCCTAACATGGGTTAGCTCCATTGTCTTGCTAGTAGGTACTGTAGGTTGAGGCCTAGCATTAGGTTTTACTGAAGCAACCATTCTACCGATTATAGCTAACATTTTGTCTTTAAACTCCTACAAATGCCTATTCATCTTCTGATCTAAATCATCTCTTACTGTTGAAAGCCCAATAGGAGTGACATTTGCCCTCTCTCTTGAGAATGGAAACCTTGTTGTAGTATCATCTGTAACCTTCCTAGTTAGTTTCCTCTTCCAACCTCATTCATTTCCTAGTTTGCCATTTTTGAACTTGTTTGCTGGTTGCTTTCCATTAACTTATTGAAACCTGACTCAGAATTAACCTTTGAACCCAAATCTAAACTAGAGTTTGAACGCAACAAAGTGAATATTGATCTTTGAACTAGGCACCCGTCTGACCCTCTAGACAACTTAGATGAGTCTATGATGGCTGAAAGAATTAAATGTTAGGCATGATGCATGTACAAGAAATATACATGATGCATGTATTCAATGCATGATTTCATTAGATGTCCATCACAAACACACATAAATATAACAAAGCCTTCCAACCTTATTACTCCTGCACAAAAGGTCGTGCAGTCTCCTTCCTTAATGGGCTTAGCCCATGGGTCAACTAGGTACCCAATGGATGTTCGTGATGCATAGTGGCTAATCGATAGCATAACCTCTCTAATTGAAACTACAAGAGCATGAATTTTTGATTGTTATGTATTCCGACTAACTCATACAAATTGGGTTGGGCTCACCGGGGCATGGTAGCCTTTGATTGGTACCTTCCTAATTTATTTGAGTTTGGTCAATACATAAAGATCCACATAGCAAGCAGAAGTTATTATGGTTATACAACCTAGAGGAAGTTGCTATTGTCATTATATGGGCTTTAGTCATAGGTGGTGAAACTTTAGGGCTACCCAAGCATGGTCCATGCCAATAGGTCTAGCTCATCATGAGCATTATGACCAATGGGTCACCATTTTATATACCATTTGGTACTAGACTTAGGTTGGTAGGTCTCCTTGACACCTCCCTATACTAAGTGAATGTATGGCGTGCTTCGGGATAGTACGGGGGCTAAAAAGGGACGCCTAACTTAATTCTAAGGCTCTAAGATGTATGCAAGAAATGCAATTTAGAAAGGAAAGGGGATTAATTAATAAAACCCAATTATAAATAACTTAACCAAGATGCTTTTTAGAGTAAGGTATCTTTTGTCCCTAGCAGAGTCACCACTGTGACACGTACAGGATCCATGCTAATTTTTGGTTGGATTTTTTAAGGCCCTCTTTTAGGGCTCGAGACCGAAGGAGGCTCACTTGACTCATAAATTGGCCACTTTACAATAAAAAGGATCAAGTCCAATTTATTGTTGGTGGTTAACCCATGAAGATTTCTACTAATAGGCCCAAAAAAGGTAGGTGTTATGGAGTCGCCACCCAACAAAATGTTGGGAAATGAATCTTGACCTTTTAATGCCCAAACAGAGATTGGTGTTCGGGAAATAACTCTTATTAGGCATTTTGGTTAGGTGTTGTTTTATAATTGAGTTTTAGAATTAATCCCTTCTCCTCTTTCAAACGATGCAAGCAATATAAATTAAGTAAAAATCCCAATCAAATAAAGAAAGTAATAAAAAAAATAAAGTCCTACTTAAGTTATTACATAAGCAAATTATCCCAAAAAGAGAATAATATACAAAAGAAAGACAGATAAATATCATACATAAAACGGGCCATCCATTTGGTTTGAGAACATTGGTTCCCTCATACAGATTTTACAAAAAAAAGCCTTTATTATATTGTGAATTTAGGCTAAAAACTGGACATTGGCCCACTTTTATTAAAGAAAATCTGATTAATTAGCAAAAAAGATTTAAGTGGAATTTTATCATTTAATGTGTAAAGAAAATCATTTATTACTACTTATTACGTCCCAAAAGGTAATACATTCAGCATAAATAAATAAATTGATGAAGAAAATAAACAAATAAAAACAACATAATATGCTTAAATAAAAATGAGGTAACCTGACTAAGGAGGGTGACCAGAATGGGAGCATGAATTCCCATGTGAATTCCATACATCCTCCATGGCCATGAATAAATAAATTAATCAAAAGAACAAATGAAAAAAATTAATTAGCATCAATAAAATACCTATATAATTTATACCTACAAAAGAAACAATTATAGATACAACAGTGCATGTATAATAACAAAACATGCCAAATATCATACAAATACTGCATGAAAAAAGTATTAAAATAAAAGGCATAAAAAAAACCCTAATAAAAAATACCTTAGGGATGGCCAAAAGAAGGCGAGTGATGGCCAAGAAAGAAGTAATGGATGGCTAGGAAAGAAGCAGGGGATGTCCCGTCCTTCGCGTAAAGGACGACTGTCCTTTACATCTTCTTCCTATCCTTTACTTATATAATAGAGCATAATTTGCAAAACAAGAAGAAAAAAATAAAAAAAAGTTACACAAATAAATATTTTAGCCCTAAATATACAATAATTGATCACCATATCATGCTAAAACATATCAAAACACTAAAACTTACACCAAATTGAATTAAAATTAAAGAATTACACCATGTTACATGTTAAAAGAGAAGAACTTCAAAACAACAACAATGGAGGAAATCTTTGATAGCATGTCTCTAACATGTCACACAAAACATAAATGAAGCACATTCTAATAAAGTAAGCATGTTATTCGGTTCTCAAAATTAAAACATATCCATTTAACATCCAATTAAACATGCAATTGAATGAATAAATGGCAAAGGAGAAAACATAAATGAGTCTAGAATATTACCCTAAAGAGATATTCTAACTCTATGATTTTTGAAGTCCAAATCTCGGCTCCAAATCATGTTTTTTGATGCTTAAAACAAGTATCAAATTCGTTTTTTGTTTTCTGTATTAAAGATTCCAAAAGGCACAAAGTTTTTTAGAGAGAAAATAAATTGTTTTTCTTCCTTCTCCGAAGGCTTTTCTCCTTTCAAAGAATGATGATTCTCCCCTTCAAAAACCCTAATCTCTTTATTTTTTATATCAAAGATAGAGCTTTAATTTGATTATATCTCAAAAGTTGCCAGATTAGGAGATCAAAATCCCCAAAATCCGAGCCTGATACTTATCTAAAAACCTTTCCCTTTTGAAATTCTAGGAAAATGAGGGAAAAACTAGGTTTTAATCTAGGGACAGGCGTTTATGAGTGAGGGATGGTCTTCCCTCATGACTAGAACATAGATTACCTAAAATGCCCCTATTTTACAATGTCCTAGAGGTTATGTCCCATAGATGGCCACCCTTTAGGTGAAAGATGCCCGTCTATCACCACTATCTGCCTAAAAATAGGGTTTCTTTGCCCATTTTGCTAAAACACCCAAGAATATTCTAAAGTTTTTTTAGAGAACCATGCAAATCTTCTTATGAGAAAGTGACAAATCAACAACCTGAGCTTTGAGATCCAAAGCCGCTGTCAGCGATATACTATTTCCTCATCATTAGGTAATCCTAATCTAGGCTGCCTGGGTCACAATATCTATAGATATCTCATATTCAGATCATATTTGAATGAAAGAGAAATTTCTCAAATTAAGATCAAATTCATTTGCAGTTGAGAATTACTTAGATGAAGTAAAATTTCAAATTGAAAGTAAATTAATAACAAGCAATTATGCCAAAACTCTAGACATTGCTTGACAAGAAAATAAATCAAACTTAATGCATAAATTATTTCAATTAAGAATACTATTTACATTTAGGAGAAAGACTGTGCTGTGGCAGTTATCTTGGATGCATAAAGGAGGTAATAGTCCACGAATCATTTTTGAAAAAAGGATAGCACCATGGTTATTTTTTTATTGCATCAGGGAGGTGATAATCCTTGAGCCTGTAAATTCAAAGAAAGCTATGTCAAAGCTTTAGGCATAACTTGGCAAGATAAATTGAGATAGAAATACTCTCTAAAATCAGGAAAAGGATGACATTGTGGTCATCTCGAATGCAATAGGGAGGTAATGATGCTATGACCTATGAAAGAAAATTGTGTAAAGATCTTAGCAAGATAAACTAAGTGTGGAATACTCCCTAAAATTAACAAAAGGGCAGTGCTACAATGGTCATTGTATTGACGCAAGAAATCCTCAAATCTCCAATCTATCATACATGAAGGCCCAAGCAAATTGTTGAGGTAAGGATGTCAGAGCTAGCTTCCACTTTACCTCTAAGGTTATGTACATAGCAACATGTACAAAAGCTACATGCAATATATACAACAATGCATGCAACAATGTATGCATGAAATGCATGCTACACCATAGGTGGTTAGGGGACTCCGTTTAGAATGCAATCTAATAGATGATCCTTGTGTGTCTTTCTCAGCATTCCTAATCTTCAAACAAGCTTTCTTTAGCTATCTCCTTCAGTTTTTTCTACCTTGTCTTTTTTCTGAGTTTTCTTATTGCTTTTGGGGAAACAATCCATCTTGTTCGGGCCAAAGATAATCTACCCTTTACAAACTGTACATACTATTTGATCCCCTCAAGCACTTGGAAATGGTGAAAGAAGTCTTTGCCATTTGAAGCATTGCCTTCACTACCTTAAAATTATGCCCACTCCAGCATGTGCCTCTATACATGCCATAGGTTTCTCTTAATGGGTTAACCATATGCTTATATGCCCAACTTATGCATACATTCCTATTTACATGCATTATTTGGCAATAAAAATAGCTATGACTAGACATGTAATACAATAACACAGATCTTGATTAATCTCAAGGGGTGACGTCTTGTGTGGACTCTTGTTGTAAGTTAGCCCTTACAGGTTCTCTTGGAATTTTGAGTGGGTTAGTTTAGGTAAGTTGAGCTTAACATTTAGGCTCACTTTTTTAGGTAAGTTAGGCTTTTTGGTTAAGTTTCATGTTTAGAAAGATAGGAATAGGATGCTGTAATGTTCTTATCAACTGGTAGAGTATCTTTGCGGGTTTAGGTGAATATTTAATTGTTTTTTATTTTATGTTCTTAAGACTCACTTCAGAAGCCAAAGATAGTGGTTAGAATGTCTATATGCTCGAGACTAAATATAACAGCGTTTATTGGATCAATGTCCTAGAGATAAGCCATAATTATTGTTATGCACAATGCAATAAAATAAGACATTATATACATAAGAAAAGCTCATATTATTATATCGTTAACATGGTTGGAAAAACATATATATTGTTTTGAGACACATTTTCCATTTGTCAAAAGGTGGCTTATTAAATCCTCCCTACTGTAGGTGCAAATAGCAAAAAGAAAGATCTTTCAACATCTTAGGCTCTCCCTTCTCTGGACAGTGCCCCTAAGATTAGTGGTGATATTTACATCCCAAAAATCTCTAAATAGTTTCTAATTGGAATTGAGTAGGTAATGGCTAAATATCCATATGCCATACAAGTCTCGAGGCACATACCATTCCGATAAACCTGAATCAAACACAAAAACTGGTGATGACATGGTCTTGTGATAATTCTATCTCTTCCTTTTCTTCTCGAGACTTGGTACTTGCTCAACATCGAACCAGTCTCAGACTCGTTTCTTCAAAGCATGGTAGTAATCCATCTTATGGCCTATGTGTTGATGGTAGGCACAATACCAATTTCCCTTCCTTAGCAAGATGATCAAGGTGCCATGATAATGGCTTTCCCATTCCTGCAGCCAAGACTCTTGCAGTTATGCCACTGTTATCCCTGTTATTACTACTACTTTTGGCATTCTTACCAGAATTTTGGTTAGCTGAGCTAATATTTTTCTCCAGATATTCAACCTTAGCTTTGTTAGCTATGTCCTTCAGGGACTCCCAATACTTTGAGCCTTTCATTTTGAGCGTATCCCTCAGATAAGGAATGACATTTTGGATGAACAACCTGATCTGATCGACAGTCTTTGGTTTTCATTTCATTTGCATTACCCTGATACTCCATCGAGTAAGGTACTTGTGGAAGGCTTCTTCCAATTTTTGATGTAGCAACTCTAGATCTTTTAAGGTTACCTCTAATCTTGTGCTACAATCATACTACTCTAAGAATTTTTCTATCAACCTATCCCAGTCTTCCTTTATTTCCTAGTTCAACCGATGGTGCCAGCTAATGGAAAGGCCCATAAGACTAAGGCCAAAGTATTCAACCTTTTATTGTTTAGTGAGGGTGGTCCCTTTCATTACTAAGGCATACTGCTTTATATGGACTGTTGGATCAGAAGTGCCATCAAACTTAGGCAAGTTTGTCATTTTAAACTTTTGAAGTTCTAAATCCCTGTCTTCAGGGTCAATAACCTTATCTGTGATTAGCTCATGTGTTATCGGGAAACCCGATGAACAATATGGTGTGCGGTAAAAAAACAACAACATAACCTCTCTTTATTTAAAGTGCATGTGGATAGATTTTGGTGATTGTATATTTAAAAAATCTAAATAAACTGAAATGTGCCTACTAGGGCATGAAAGCCTTTGATGAGTAGACATCTAAGGTTATTAGGATTCATTCGACACGTAAAAGCCCACATCACAAGCAAGGTATTATGGTGCATACCCCTTAATAGAAGTGTCTATACAATTACATGGGCTTTAGTTTGGTGATATAGCTTTAGGCCTACCTCAGTATAATCCTTGCCAATGGGTCTAGCTCATCACGAGTATGACAACTGACCAGTGTCTAGCAAGTGTACTAGATCGGCTAGTAATATATGAAAATAAGATTAAGACCCTAAATATCATACCTAAAGGAAATTGTTTAAGTGCAAACTTGTTTCATATTTTAGAATGAACACTGTGTGCAAAGAGTAAGAGAAATCCCAAGTTTTGTGATGATGAAAATTTAATGAACTAAAAATAGTAACTCAAACGACTAATGTAATAAAGCCAAAATAATTAAGCAGACATTTAAGCAGAGAATTTTAAATTCAAACAAAGAAAGTAATGTAAGTTGGTAAAGAAAATCAATAATAAAGATAACTTCTTCTTAAACACTATTCACCTTAGCTAATATTGCAGTGACTCAATTAAAAGTAACACAAGTGATTATGAAAAAACCAATTATATAAAGTTTGATAGCTTATTCAAACTATCAATCTACATAGTAAACCTTCTTTTTTAGAATAATTCAACACATAGCATAAGAATCTGGTTTTAAACTCTTAGACATCCATTAAACTCTTTTTCAAGCAAACTTAACTTCAATATATTCTTAGTTCAACTTTTCTCAATTTTACTCCACTTTTATTAACACACAATTACCTCTAATTCAGGAAACAATCATGCATCAATACTAATAAACTAAACCAAGAACATGCATACCACATATCATTTATGAATTAATCACCAACTATTAATTAAATAAGTTAACAATCAATCTTAACACAATCTGAGATACAAAATTGCACAAAACTAAGAAATAATCAACTTGTATTAATGAAAGCATAACTAAGTCATTATAATAAGATTTTAAAGATTCAAGGATCCTTTAATAAAAGTAAAAGCACTACTTATAGTTTATCTTAAAACTGAAGAAAAATAAATAAACAAAAACAATACAAACACTTAAAATTTTTCCACTACTCTTGAAGTCTTTGCAGAGTTTTCAATTGTAGCCTCTAAACCCTAAATGGAAAACTAAAATAAACTAAAACTTTTAATTCGTAAAAATCAATTTATCCCCAGAAACTAGTATTCTTTGCTGCTTAAATAGCTCAAATCTAGAAAAAATTTGGCTGCCAAAACATCCCAAACTAGAAAAAGTAGAGTTATATTCTAGTTCAACAAACTGGATTCAGTAGTGTGAGATTTCACTCTACCGAGTGGGACTTCACTATCCTTGACCTTTGGAATGACTCGGTAGAGTGAAATTTCACTCTACCGAGTGAACTTTTTCTTCATGCCCTATTCTTCTTGTCCTACTTGGTAGAGTGAGAATTCACTCCACCGAGTGGCTGCTCTCTGGACTAAACATTTGAAACTTTATCTTTAAAAATCCTTTTAAAGCTGAAATTCCTCTTTTGACTTTAAAACTTTTCTTTTTCTTCAATTTCATACCTAAAAACACCAATTTATGCAATTAAGTACATGATAAAATAAACTTAACATTTAAACACTAAATTAAATAAATAAACACCAAAATGACACAATAAACACACTAAACACATATTCAAACATAGTATAATTCATTATTATCAAATATCCACACTTAGTCTTTGCTCGCCCTCTAGCAAATTAGAACAACTTTTCAAAAATAACCAAACTTCAACTAAGAATTATGCATTTCAAAACCAAGCCTAGCAATTAACAAGAGCACTTAATGAAATTCTAACACTACAAAAAATAGCCATTTAGCAACAAAAATTGTCAATTTTTCATTGCTACTCACAAATAGTAACGAAAATTAGCAATGGAACCAGTGGTTGCAAATTTGATTGTTGCTATTTTTTAGCAACAGAAATCTTTTTTTTGTTGCCATCCAATGTACGATTTGGTGAATTGGTCAAAATTAGCAATGAAAATACATTTTCGTTGCTATTTTTAGCAACGAAAATAGTAATTTCCATCATTATTTTTAGCAAAGAAAATTATAATTTATGTTGCTAAAAACTAAATTCACGCACCAAAAAAAAACTTTACGACGATGCGATCAATTGCCATTTTGTTGCTAAAAATTTTTATAATTTTTTAATTATTACAATTAGAATAGCAGAATGATGGAGTGAATCAATTAAAAAAATTAGCTACTTTGTAGGAAGCACAAACAAATTATAACAACTACTCAACTATTTTACATTAGATCAAGCATTCTACATAAAAGATGATATCAATAATAGCTTTGAACTTTAAAAGAAATCTTATACCCAGAAAACTATGATACATACATGGCTAAGAGATATGCAAAACATAAGAAATATGGTCTCCACTTATTTCACTTAATATAATTCATTACTAATCCACATAGAAGCAGATGCTCCTTTATCCTCATCATTCCCTAGAGCTTCCACTGGCACAAAGAAGACAAGAAAAGGCACCAAACAAGATGCTAAGAACATGCATTTGTTAATTATAGCTAAGGAATTCATTGTTAATAACACCTACATATCCTATTTGACCATATATTCCCTCTATTTTGTTAGATTTCTTAGCCTATAATATTGCTCTCATAACTGAGCCTTGACTCATCTCAAAATCAACAATCGACCTAAGTTCTACAACCTTCTACCTAGCAGCTTGTAGATGTAATACAAACTAACTTTATGTGTTCTCACCATATCTTAGGAAGTCAAAGATGTAATACAAATAATACAAACTTCTTTCTTAAAAATAAATAAATAAATAATACAGTCTTGATATAGAGATCAATAATTTACGAACTTATTCCACTTTATGAGCTTTTGATGCCTCATGTTGGTGTTTTTCTATATTAGTTCGTAGTTTTGCAATGCTTGCAATTTTGCAAAAGATTTGGATCCATTATCACTGAGCTGTAAACATTGATTTATAAAATTGCAATAAATGATTTATTATTTTCTACATTAATTGAGTCTTAAATTATATGCTAACATTGAACAAACTAACTTTATGCAACAGTTAAATGGAGGTCTGTCAAGGATGGCCCCATAATAGGTAAGCAGCTACATTTAATTATCCTTGTAAATGATGAAAAACAAAATTATTCCAAGCACAAATTGACAACCAATAAAAAGAGAATCCACCACCTTTTTAGTCAAGAGCTTGCTTTCAATGCATGCAACTTCAAGTTTTCCTTTGTGACCAATGAGCTGTTGTTCTTATGGCTCCAATTCAGCATAATAAGCAAATTGCATTGAACAAGATCCTAATCAATGTACCTAAAATTGTAATAAACAATCTTTCAGTTTGACTAATGCTGCTAATAGTATGCTAATAGTATCCCCTTATTCCACACCAATCTTGATGGAATATGACATGATATATTCATAGTAATCGTGCAGCGGAAAAATGATAAAAACAATCATACATGCCAAACAATTCCATGACAAGAATCGAAACATGCAATTTTAGGGTTTTTAAAACTTACAACTTTTGATGCCTTTTAATACTTGAATTTGGTGATGACCAACAACTAAGATGACTTTGTCCGCCTTAGATCTTGATCACCAATGCCAAGGAATAGCCTTTTACGCCACTCCCTCTATTCTCACACACACACTTGCAATGATGGCTTAAAATAGAGATTGTTAGCTCTCTTTTAAAGTATTGTGTAATGGCAATTGTTTGAAGCTACAAGACTTGATCTTGTACTTCTTTTAGGTGCTATTAATGCCCAAGAACACAAGAAAGCAAGAAAGAATCCTTCTCCTTGTGTATTTCGGCCAAGAGAAATTTTTGTGAGGGAGAGAAGGTTTTCATCTCGGTGTGGCCATACACTTCTCAGTTCACTGATCAAGTGGCCGGTGATATTTTCTCTCTTATCAAGAGGGGTAATCCCTTCACTTCTCTCATGTTCTCTAACATGAATCAGTGCATACCCAATCATACCCGTACTTGTCACTCTGTTACGAGCACGTTAGGTGTATGTCAAAGTATACAGTAATTCATAAAGAGTTTCATAGAGATTTTAGGTCTAAGAACTCCGATACAAAACTTGCATATGAGAAACATTTATGACTTGTACCATGTAGTGTTCTCATGAGTGGATCGTATCTAGATACCATGTTCTTTAACATGTATCTATGATCTTTGATTGACACTCTTGTCCTAATGATTCGTAAGACAGAACTCATAATATCAGCGAGAGCATACTAGTCTTAATTCATTGTTATTCCCATAACAATGACTGACTAGGGATGTTTAGAATGAAGTCTCTATTGTTTCAAGGTCTTACAACCATGTGCCTCACACATGATAACTTAAACCGAAACAACATTTTTGGATAGTTCTATCAATTGATATGCATAGGAATACAATAGATAAAACAAATGTCTCATTTTATTAATTAAAGTATTTTATTACAATGCATTGGGGTTAGGGCTTACACTAACAAGTCTCAACCCAAACTGCCAATTAAAACATTCAAATCCAAAAGGATGAAATAGCTAAGACATAGAAACAAAGAAGGAACCAATTAACTTGAAGTGAATTGGTAGAATTAAAGAGCAACTATTACTTCTAGATAACCAAATACTTTAGCAAACTGGAATTGGTTGACTCATTAAAACCAAGAGGCATAATTGAAGAATAGTTTGATTTATTTTGGGAAAATGTTTGGCCTGAGGTGGAGACAACAAAATCAATATTCAAATAAAGAAAAAGAAGAAAAGAAAGAAATCTATGATATTATCCCAAGAAAATGACAACATCCATTATTATTCAATAAATTACAGACAATAATATCATAGGCTTAAGTTAAATACATGAAATAAATGGCTAGTCACTTATGACAGGCACTCATCAAGTTGTTTGAGCAATAAAAGAAAGTTTCAGGTCCAACATTGACTTTTGCAAAATGAAAAATTGTAGCAATCTGTACAAAGATGGCCAATTAAACTAAGTTAATTTCAAAATTATTTATTTGAACATCAATTTGTGAAACTTTTTATTACGTGCAAATAAATCAAAACATAGAGCTATTGAGAGAGCTTCTAAAATCCAAACTACGTAATAAACATGGATACATAGAGATTCATCATAAACAAACAAAACAATTAAATAGCGAATAAATTACAGAAACAAAGTCATTCCTAGCACTAGAAAACATAAATGAACATTAGTCATGAATTAAGCCATTAGCATAGTAATATGTAAAATGAAGTTATACGTAAAGTTAAAAAAGAACTTGTTTTTAACTTATTTTTTTCTGCGTCGCAATATGCCATTTTCATGCTCAATGTAATGGACACAATGAAGAGAAGGAATTTCCTATCATAATTTATTTGTATAAAAAATATTATAATAATTTGTATTTTGTATGGCAGTAATTGGTCCACACAATGAGATATTTGTATGGTGCAGTTTATCATGTCACGTGAAATCCACTACATGCTGGCCTTTTTCCCACATGTGTCTGAATCCAAATATTAGATGATAAATGCAAAAATACCATTTTTAATATATACCATTGGCAGTGGCGTAACCAAAATATCATCTCCAAATTTAAGTTATACTAACTGGAAATTAGAGAAATAGGATAAGAACAATTTAAGATACTTGTCTTTTCGCTTCTTAATATATCTCTCAACAGATGCTTTTCTACTTATTGGGCCTTCTAAAACATTTTGTAGGAAACGAAAAGGTATAAGATGAGAAGAAATAGATGAACTAAAGTATAATAATGAAAGAAGAAAAATATCTCATTAAATATCTATCTAAATTTTCTTTTTTCCATATTTACAATCTGAAATTTGTATACTTTAGAAGACAATAAAAGTATGTTAAGGAACAACAAGAAAATGGAAAAGAAAAAACATGAGGCAACAATGATCCCACATTTTTTCTCCAATTGCATTATTTTCTAAGTATCCTTAGTCTTTGGCTTCTTGGAATAACACAGATTCATGATTCAATTATTTAACTAAAGTAAAATTATATATTACTTATCAAAATCCATAGCTATTATATAAAAGTCTCCAGTAGTATAGATTGAAAGAAACATAATGCATAGACAGGATTAAAATAGAACTAGAAATAGGGAAATAAAGGGAAAAGGTGAAAAACAAGCAAACCCAAAAATCGAACATCTTATTAAAAATAAATAAGCAAAAGAGTAAATAGAAACAAAATTACATTTTAATGTTAAATTCATACTTGCACTTTCTCCCTTGAAGCACCACCAGCTGCAATTAACACCTAGAAAAGGACAACCACATGAAGACAAAGTTAAAGTCAACCATCGATTATTAACCCCACAAGGAATAAAGCTAAGCAAATCAAAATTGAATCCTAAATGAAATTGTTGAACTGGTAAACAATCCAAACTGAAAGTTGGTCACAACCTATTCTTTTAAACAACAGGAATGAAATTCCTAATTGGAAGACTTTTACAAAAAATATATAACATGTTTCGAAAGCAGCTCAAAATAAAACCTAGAGACACAATATTAAGTTATATGTCCAACAATTACCAGGTATAAGGTTGTGAATTTTCCCTAGGTTAGACTTTGAAAAAATAGACGAAAAGACATGAAAACATATTTTTCAGTTCATGCACTTGAAAAGGATACATAACACAAGAAAAAAAATAAGAAGTACAAAAATTAACAAAGTCAGACAAGTAAAACTCATTCAGTTTTAGCTAGTTTATTAGGAAGACTATTGTAGCTACATAGAATAATTATGTAGTTATAGTCTTTGTAGAGCTTCTTCTGCAAAAAATGTAATTATTGGTAGATAGAGAAGATAGAACCAGAAATTCATGCAAAGGACTTTTTACACAAATGAGTTTCTACACTCTTTATTACAATTATCAACGAAGTTGAAAACAAAAAAAATAGGGAAAATCTTATACTTTTGCATCTCTATATATTTGCTATTTTCAGTAGGTATATCTAACAAACTAAAGCATGCACTGTTTATGAGCTCAAGAATTTAAAGAGCTTTTCTTCTTCATATTAACCCGACAATTACTCTAGGTCCTTTAAATTTTAATTTTATAGAAATAAATGTTAACTAGAGTAAGAAAAATATTATAGAGACAAGATGCTCAAACTATTGTTAGAGAGCTATTACATTTCTAGAGTTCTACTATGATGTTCATAATAACATACCAATAAAGTTCAACAACAGTCAATTATAGATTCTTAGTCATGACTTATTTCTAGTTATATAGAAAATAATGTTTATAAACAAATTGGTCATACAAAAACATATTCATCGATAAATTATGAATTCTGCCTAAAAAAGAGTTATATCTTAAGACTATTAATGTCGGAAACATGAGAAAGTAATAAGAATTATGCAAAACTCAATGTATAGATATAATTATAATTATAATTATAAAGATTTGCATTCAATTTTATAGAAAGATGAAGCTTTATAGATAATAGTCAAACTAAAACCAACTAGCACAATTCATACTTCCTAACTATCACTAGTCTTGATCAACATCTGCTCTTCTTTTAACCCTAACTAGACATTAAGAAAAAAAAAACTCCAAAATTAATACATTTACATAACAAGGATAATGAATTGATAAGTTAATTCCTAAATAGAATCATTTCATTTCTAAAGAAAACCGGTAGTAGTAGTAGTCAATTACCATATATTAACAACAGGACTCTGAATATTTTTTTCTTTCAAATTTAGATCCTTCGTCTGTAGATTTCTTGGTAAACGAGGGATTTCTCATAAGAGGGATTGCTCACTAACCTTGATAACATCGAAGAATCTGAATATGTTCATGAAATTTAAGGAAAAAAAGGACAATACAAAATAAATAACAGAATTAGTTAAATCCACCACTTTATTAGCTTTCTCCACTAATTTCATTTTTTATTTCTTCAATCCTAACATAAACACTCTAAACTTCGTAGCAAATTTCAAGAAAGAAACAGGGGAACTAGAAAAAAGCATGGAATAAACAATAAAGTACAGGGTTTGGGGTTTGGGTTTTGCAGCTATAACAAGATTA
Organism: Excoecaria agallocha; assembly: GCA_037975025.1. Classification (NCBI taxonomy): domain Eukaryota; kingdom Viridiplantae; phylum Streptophyta; class Magnoliopsida; order Malpighiales; family Euphorbiaceae; genus Excoecaria; species Excoecaria agallocha. The sequence continues at coordinate 15,848,036 of CM075821.1, read as the reverse complement.
AAGAGTAAATCAAATCCCTTAATATTTTTATAATTTCGAGATAATAATGTATAGAGTAAATCAAATCCCTTAACTATCAAAACTTTAAAATTAAATCTCAAGTCTTAAAACAAAAGCACTTTGGAATAGAAGAGAGATTGAGGAACCTTGATTGGCTAATTGAGCTCGACAGGCTTAATATCCTTTATAGCCTCTTGTTCTTTTGTAAGCTTCACATACCTTGAGTGCCCACTTCCTTCTACCATTTGATCTAACCAAACCTAAGAATCAAACCCCAAAATAAGAGGCCTCCTTTCTGGGGTCTTTGAGAAAATGTGTAAAAGTTATAAACTTTTAATGCTCAGAATAACTATAAAAATTTGGCAAGCAAAAAAAAAAAAACAAACTAAAGCAGAGGGAGAGAGAGGGCTACGACGAGGGCAAGGGATAGGAGAGGCCAATGGTGAGGGTAAGGGATAGGGAGGACGAACCAAGATGGCAAAAAAGAAAATTTTGGAGAGAGAAGGAAAAATTTTAGCTGTATTTATACCTAGGAAAAAATAGAAAATAGCAATGAAAAGTCTTTTTTCATTGCTAAAAAGATATTCCGTTGCTATTTTAGCAATGTAATAACATTCTATTGTTATTTGGTAACTAAATTTCTCTTCGGTTGGTTACTTAGCAACGAAATTTCTTCTTCATTTCTAAATTAGCAACAAAATTTATTTTCGGTAATTTATTTTCCGTTGCTAAATTAACAACGGTTAAACTTTCATTGCTAAATTACCAACGAAATTTATTTTCCATTGGTGATTTCCATTGAAAATTTTTTTCCATTTTTTGACGCCTTATTTAGCAATGGTATGAAAATTTTGTTGCAAAATTCCATTGTTAAATTTTGGCACCAAAAGTTCCCCTTAATTTTAGCCATGCAATATAGCCATTTTTATTTTCATTGCTAAATCTAAAAACTTCAACCAATTTTAGCAATGGAATTTTATTTCTGTTGCTAATTAGCAACAAAAATTAATTTCGTTGCTATTTTTCCATTGCTATTTTAACATCTTCTTGTAGTGTAACTAGAATAAATTCAAGCAAGACAATATGAGCTAGTTTCCTTATGTGTGTGTAAGACCAAAATAATTTCAAGCATTATCAAAATCACAACACCAATGCAAATTCATAATCAAGCTTAGAATGGATGTACACCTAAGTGTACAAATGGTTTCACACTTAAAACTCTAGAAACACCATAAGCCTCTCCTTTAGCACTAGAACCCGAAGGTCATGTGTGCTAAACAACTCACAACAGAACTTAGAATCACTTAGGTCTTCAAAGGTTGTGCTGGGGTAAGGATATTGGCTATCAAAGAGAGGATAATAGATAATAAAAAAATAGCCAATCTATGACAAGATAAACTAACATTTCTAAAATTTCAACCCATTAACTCAAAAATTATAGTACCAAGCTAGACTTGCTTATCCTTTTATAATCAAAGTACCCTTGAGAGAAAAAAAAACTAATGCAACTCTCTCAAATTCACAATTCATCCCTTTTTAGAAACCACAATTGCTTTCCCTTGTGACTACCACATACTTAAGATTTTACCATATACTGCTAGCTTTATTTCTTTCTTTCACACTATTTTTTTAAACTAGCTTTATTGTTTGCAATACAATGATAAAATTGGGTAGTCATAGGGTAAAATTTTTCACTATTCTCTTGACTTCATCTATAACCTTTGTTAATAATTCTAAAACTATCTTACTACACCCTTTACAATACCAAACAAAAGTTAATCTATCCAATTCTAGAGTGGTCAATTCTAGAGGGAAAGATATAAGATTTTTGGGCTATATGGTTAATAATTGAGTGTAACAAGAAAAATAAATATAACATGCAATAAGCACACCTCATTAAGCTTAAAATGGCTAATAAGGTATAATTAAACACATAAGGTAGGTAAAAGTCTCAATATGGCTCAACAAGAAAAAAATTATGCTTATATCACTTTCTAAGTTGCTTAAGTTGTTTCTATACTTCAAAGGATGATGAGCAAGGTTCTAGTGTCCTAAAATTTCTTGCTCAACTACTACAATGCACTGGTTTTTCTCTTATTTCAAAATTAGTCTTGGTGCTCAAAAAGTGAAAACTAACAAATATAGGTTAACTTGAATGCTACACTAGCTAAAAAGTCATTAAACAACATATTTGTCTTAATGCTAAACAAATATTTTAAACACTATATATTCTAAGTTCAAACTCAGCTAGTTTAAATTTTGAGCACAAAACTGGGGCAAACTAAGTCTAGTGTAAGCTAAGTGACAATTCTTAACTAATTATTTAACTAGAATAACTAAAATAAGAAAATAAACTACTAATAATGACTAGCAACATTTAATAGTACTATTACTTAAGACAAAATAAAAAGTTGCTCGTCGAGTTAACCTTACAGACAAAGCAAATAAAGCTTGAAAAGAAAGTAAACACAAAAATAAGAAAATAAACATAAGTGTTTTCATAAAGGGGAGAATCATATTTTACTTCCTGAATCTAACCAAAATTAAGCTTAGAGAAGCTCTACCCCCCTCTTAAAAATTTACTATCCACAGCAAACTAAAACTCATTCGAACTGTGGGAGTGGAGGTGGTGGATATCGTTCCTAGAAACTGGCAACAAATTGTTCAAGTGTTTGCTTCACTTCATTAATACTATCATACATATTATCCAAGCAACCATTTACTTGATTCATAAAATCAATCATTTTGGGCGAAAGTTCTTGTGCAGCTGGTGTATGAGCAACAAAATTATGATCTTCCTCTCTATTTCTGCCAATAGTGACTAGCCTCAAATATTAATCCTTATCAAACCAATGTTATATGGCTTCTTGACTAACACCTTCATTCGCATCAACATCGCATAGTCTATAAATGCTGGCTCTCTAAGAGATTCCCTTATATCCATATGATCCACTACTTTTGCCTTGATGGTTGCAATCCACACTAATGATGTCTCTTTAATAATGCTCTTCATTTTTTATAATTCTTCTATTTTTTGGCACAAAAGGTTTGCACCATTAATCCGTATATCCTCAACCATACATCTTAAAAGCATACATTCCTCAACATTAATTACTCACAGGCTACCAAGACAACTAAAGAAAGTAAGGGAAAAAATTGAAGAAGAACGCGATGTGCATGACTGCCTAAAGCATGGGCCTTTAGATTGCTAGATTGATAGGGCATTGGTTTTATGGGATCTCTAATGAATTTTCAATTCTCTTGTGGGGTGGCATTGGGTGATTCACTTGTACCATTTGTAAAAATCCAAATTTTTATGCAAACTCTAGAAAAGGCATGTGGTGAGTCTTCCTACCAAGCTTAAAATTGATTGTGCCTTCTTTTGGTTCATCTTTAAAATAAAGCTTAAATGATGTGAAGAAGTTTTGTGCTAGGTATGCATGCACCTCTGGTTGCTTTTTGATGAACTTCTCCCAACCAATATTTCTAATCAAATGGAAAATCTCATCCTATAAATTTCCATTCATTATATCCAGATAAAGTTGCTTCAAATAAACCGGCTTGAAAAAATTGACCTCCCTAAAATATTCATACAATTGTCTATCTTTCTCATCAATGTATGTAGGAAGGTGATTACCAGATGAATTTAATGCTTCACTCTTCTTTGATCTTTTATGTGTCACTACACATAAAGCAATACAAGCAAATATCAATGCCATCATATATAAGAGTCAATAAGCTCACTCAAAAAAAACACTCAATAATTAGCCCAAATTCTTTACATATCAATGCATGAATTTAAGTGTAAAACACATTAAATCAAGTGTGGAAATAAAATGCAAACATAGAAGGATGATTTATAATGATTAAGATTAATATGTTTAAGCACAAAGTATGAACTTAGTCTTTGAGGAATTTTATTGAACATGTTTTGTGCACAACTTAACCAAGCTAAATTACATACAATTTTAACCATTTAAACCCCAAATGTAAAATTTCAAGAGCAATTTCTAACATTCAATGCAAATATAAGTAATGGGGAAAGATTATTACCAAGTAGAGGTCAATTTAAGTGATACAAAATGTACGTAATAAAGAACAAAAACCCCAAGTAAATAGTCACTACAATGTCTAATTGAAAGAATTAAAGTGAAAGTAAAAGACTTGCTTGATTAAATTGAGGATACAAAGATGATCAATCAAGAAACAAAAGCATAATTACCTAGGTGGAGTGAGTTGGGCAAGTGAGAAAGTGAAAGCAAAATTTTTGAGATAAATGAGAGAGTGCACAATGGAGTGAAAGAAAATTAGGGGCTTTTATAGTGGGTACCTCGATGGAGTGAAGAGGGACTCGATGGAGTGAATTTTCACTCTACCAAGTGGCAACCCTTTATATGAAAAGTTAAAAAAAAAATGACAAGCATGGAGCATTCAAAAAGACTCAGTGGAGTGAATTCTAACTCTATTGAATGGTGTAACACCCGATGGTGTGAAAATTCACTCTACTGAGTGATGAGCCACTAGACTAATTACATTGGATGATACACTCAGTGGAGTGAAAATCCACTCTACCGAGTGGTGTGGCACTCGGTGGAGTGAATTTGCACTTTATAGAGTGAAGGCTCTCGGCTCACAAACAAAAATCTAGAAAATGCTCTGTTATTCTTCATGCATAATAAATCTCAAAATGAATTTTTAACTTAATGTTCACCTAAATTACCTTTCTACTTTGATTAATTCCTCTTCAATAAAGCCATAATTCCACCTAAAAATCTAAAGCACTTAACAAAAATTTATCTTCTATGCACAAACAAATTAAAATGTCCCTAACATTGAATATGTCTAGACTGCTAAAAAATCATTGCATAAAAATTACTACTGATATAAGCTATTCTCCCAACTCTAACATTACATCTATCTTATTTCACTTCATGAAACACTTAAGCATGAAACCAAAAACAAACTAACTCACATTGCAGCACAAAACAACACAAAACACAAACTAACTAAATCAAACCAAATCACACAAACTATTAGCACATAACAAAAACTAATAGAACAAAACCAAGTAACACACACAAAGATAAGGAAGGAGTGTAGTTCTGAATTTAGCAAGTCCTTAGCTACACTTTTAGCACCTTGTTAATAGTCCTGAAAAACCATGGTCGCTTCAATAACTTACACTTGGCCAACGCGATAAGGCTTCAATCTGTGATCATTTACTTTATATTCGTGCCCATCCTTTGGATTCTTGATGGTCACCACTCCAAATTCATTGCTAGACAATACTTCATATGGCCCGAGCCATTTTGATTTCATCTTACCTAGAAACAACAACAATCGACTATTGTACAATATGACCAGTATCCCAAGAACAAATTCCTTTAGACTTAACCTTTTTTTATGCCAACATTTTGTCTTCTCCTTGTAAAGTGCTACATTGTCATATGACCATTATCAAAACTTACCAAGTTCATTAAGCTGTAAACTTCTTTTTTCTCCTACACATCTCAAATCAAAGTTAAGCAGTTTTGTTGCCCAATTTGCCTTATGCTTTAATTCAACTGAAAAATGACACGTTTTTCCAAAAACCAACCTAAAAGGAGACATTCCTACAGGGGTCTTATATGTAGTTCTATAGGCCTAGAGAGCCTTATCTAACTTTTGAGACCAATCTTTTCTAACACTATTTACTATTTTCTCTAAGATTGATTTTAACTCCCTATTAGACATTTTCACTTACCCATTTGCTTGAGGATGATATGGAGTTGTTATTTTATGCTTGACACCAAATTTTCTAAGTAATGTTCTGAACTGATGGTTAACAAAATGTTTGCCTCCAAACCTAGTGAAAATATTCCTCCTAAGGAATTCAAGCATGACTTTAGCATCACATGTCCTAGTGGCTACTGCTTTTACCTATTTACTCACATAATCCACAACAACTAGGATATACTCAAATTCACATAATTTTGAAAATGGCCCTATAAAATCAATGCCCCAAACATCAGAAATTTCAAATTCTAACATATTATTCATGGGCATCTCATCCCTCTTAGATATATTTCCTACCCATTGACACCAATCACATAACTCTATAAAAGACTTAACATCAGTAAAAAGAGAAGGCCAAAAGAAATCTGACTGTAAAATTTTTTGTACTATACAGTTTGGTCTATAGTGATCGCCAACCTCTCCTTTGTGATATTGTCTCATGATATCCTCTTGCTCCTCCTCTAGAAACACATCTCCTAAGCACTTAATCTGAATATATCTTGATCAAATAAGGATTATTCCCACAGATGATGCCTTGCATCTACTTTTAGCTTCTTCTTATGTTGCTAAGTGAAATCCTTTGGTAGATAACCTCCTTCAAGATAATTAGGCATACCAAAGAACTGAAACTACACAATCATAAATAACACATATATGTTCATTAGGAAATAAATAAAAAATTTCTTCCTTTTCTATATGAGCATGATCCAATCTAGATAAATGGTCAGTTACAAAATTTTTAGCTCTTTTTGTCCTTGATTTCTAGTTCAAATTCCTATAGTAGAAAAAACCATCTAATAAGCCTTGGTTTAGAATTTTTCTTAGCAAAAAGGTGTGGAAGAGCTGTATGGTGCAACCACACTATGACTTTGGATCCTAAGAGATATGGCCTAAATTTTTCAAAAGAAAAGACTATTGCCAAAAACTCATTCTCCGTGGTGGTATAATTCACTTGAGTTCTAGTGAGTGTATGACTGATATAGTAGATGGTCTGAAAAATCTTCTCCCTTTTCTATCCTAAAATTGCTCCTATTGCATAATTATTATGAGTGAATGATGATTTTATGTATGCAATAGAATGCAAATGTATATTCTTATGTCATGCACATTTTTTGTCCCATCCCACTACGATAGGTTTAAATCAATTGCCCACAATTGTTAAGGAATCACTGATAGGAAAGTGCATTACAATCAACCTTAATTTCTCCTCACAATAGCTTCACATATGAAGAGTCTTATCCACCATACATAAATTCTTTATCATAAACCATATTGGATATAATCTCCTTATACTCTATTAACACACTTGTACTATAACGTAAACACTAATCATATATGAATTTCATATCATTTACTGTTCAATCTGAACTTAAGATCCCACTAATATACTACCATACATTTAGGTTACTTTCAAAACTTCCATCTTAACTAATATTCCAAAAATACATATAAGCATTCCTATTATTAGGATTCTATCTATACATATAGATAATTATCAAAGAGGAGAGGGTAAATACTGGAAGCCCCTTCGATGACATATCGCTTCATTGGAACCTCAGTCTTGTCGATCTACACCAATATGATTAATTCTATAAATCTATATTTTCTCACTATAATCTACCTCTTCTTCTGAGATGCATCTGAAACCTTTACTGTACTCTCATTTCTATTTCCTTTAGTATCCCATTTCCTTTTGACATCTCTCAAAATCCTATAGTCAAATAACTATCGTAAAATTTGAATCTAGCTGTGGTTCATATCCAGAAAAATTTATACTTTTGAAACCATTATCTCATCTTAGAATAACACAATGGCATCAGGGACAACTAAATTCAAGACCCCGAAGCTGTAACTTTTCTGATCTCTTATAGATTCTAATATATCATTCCACTATCAGTCTAATCATAGCAAAATAGGGATATCTGCATTGGCTAACACTCTAAAACTTCATATGATAATAATTTCTTAACTCTTATAGCCTAGAAATGACTAAATTTATGCTCTGATACCAATATTGTAGCACCTTAAACCTATACTTAGCTTTATCACTCTTTCTTATACCATTAAACATGCTTTTCAACACTATTATGCCATAACAATTTTATATAGAGATCTTAATATAAAACTTAATTCAACATAAGTACTATACTTGTAGCACCCTTAACCTATACTTAGCTTTATCACTCTTTTTTATACCATTAAACATGTTTTTCTACACTATTATGCCATAACAATATTATACAGAGATCTTAATATAAAACTTAATCCAACATAAGTACCATACTATTAAAAACTTTACTATATACTTGAAGAGTCTCTTTACACACAATAAAATACAACTATTAGGCATCTTTACATACATTACTTCTAATGCCAAATAAAAATTTTTAACCAAAAGAATCCAAATAAAAGTCCACACTTTTAGTCTATATCTCTCTGACTTGTGTTGGTTGTCCTACTGCAGATATTATCCCTGAGAAGAAAATCCATTCTTGCAACCTACATGAATAAAACACCTATGCTAATATATAAAGCTTAGTGGGTGATCACAAAACATGTAGACAACCTCTTTAAAAAATCATCAAAATGCACACACACAAAACATATCTTTAAAAATAGAAATGCAATCATTTGATATAACATTATCTAGATCATAACCTTTTGAAATTATTTACACTCTCAAATTATTCTTGTGTTCAATGCCAAGCATTAGTAAAAGTTCCTCTTAGTTATCACTTAATAAATATTTACATACCTCAATTGTAATTCTCGATATCTTTTATTTCAAACTCGACTAATCACTTTGTATTGCTTAACTTTCTTAAAGGCATGACAATATCGATCTATGTCCGTAAAAGTCATTTTAAAATTATAGAACTTTAAGTTAATAAAGTTAAATCCTTGTGTATAGACAAATAATAATAATAATAATTTCCAAGAAATATAATCACGTACAAATACATCTCATGTACCTAATTCATGTATTATCTTAATAAATTCTTGTTATCATTATCATACAATTCTCTTTCATAATTAGATACCATTCCATTTTGCTATGATATTGACATGCTACTTTATTCCTATCTCATGTATGTATTACTTACCCATGTTTATGAGATCATAACCCACTAATATTTACAAGGAGTCATACATATTTGTCATATTATTGCATAATGTTAAGTAAGAAGCATGTGGTTATAATGAATACATATTAGCCAATATCATAGTTGAAAAGCATTACTATACACATGCCAATACCTATATCTTATATTTCTAAGTATAAGAAACACCATGAAATTACATCTAGGATTTCATCACTTTCATATATAAGAGTCACACGAGTAATTTAATAACCTTAAGCAAATAACATATAACTATAGAGAATATATTTTCACCAACATAATCTTTGACTAGACATTATCGATCCACAAGTTTTTTATGCATCTTCTTCTTATTCTAATATGTACATGTGATACTATAAGTAGTAAATATGCATATATAAAATGCAACTTCTTTTAGTATCACAATTTTCATATATAATACAGAGATTTTATATAAGAATCATACGAATATTAGCATAAGAATTGTCATACTTCTTTAACCTTTTTATCATAATATGATGTTTTTCTTTTACTTTGAATTAGGCCTGCACTATTCTAAAGAAGTGGATAATAGGTTATATGATAGTACCTAAAGGTACGAAAAACTAAGGTTAACGAAAAACTAAGGTTAACCAAACATATGCTTTTTTCAACAAAATATAGAAAATTTTAAGCTGTCATAAAAAAACAAAGATGTGTTTACAGAGGGAAATAGTGTAACAACGGAAAGCAAAAACAAAGGTTCCATAAATTTCCTCTCCGTTATGCTCTGTTTTATACCCAAGCAGCTATAATATTATCTGAAACTGCTTAAGTCTACTCATACTAAAAATTTTGGGCATTTTCTGTTCTCGAGCAAACTGAAACACTAAACCGTGAACTATATAAATTCTATTTAAAATTAAAAATTTGGAAGCATGCAGACCCTCACATTTCAATAGAAACCTAAACCCTAGCTTAATCGAGAAAAATTGCCAATCAAAATCAACACATAGCAACACAAATATACACAAACCTTCAGCACTGTCATCATTATCTTACAACGCCATCATGAGCCCATAAAAAAAAAGAAGTAGGGTTCTTGGAAGACCAAGACTTCTACAGGTACGAAGCCAAGGAGAGATTCTGAGGGTTTAGATAAATGAGGAGTGAAATTACCTTTGGAGATCTGGTGAGGAGGTAGGACGGAAAGGGTAGGATGAGAATCGGAGCCAGAGTTATGTGCAATGGCTGATTGGTGTGAGTTAACGGAGACACGGGGAGCCAAGAAAACCCTTTTTTTATTGCTTGCAGCGAGGTAAGCGAGAAGCCATCGAGAGAGGTAATATAGGTTAATAGGGAAAGATAAATGAAAAAAGGGTGGTGGGTACATCTTATTACCCCAAAATATCTCTTTTATTTTTATTATTATTATTATTATTATTATTATTATTATATACTTAATTTATGTTATTTATGATTTATAAATTAAAATGTATTTTAATTTAACACCACTAATTCAAAAGCTTTCAAATAATTGCTTAATCGTCCTAATTTCTCAATAAAATTATACCCTATCTCACCTAAATTAAATATTATTCATGAGTTAGAAAATATTTTCGGTCAACTTAGAGTCAGGGTGTTACATATATGGATCTAATTTCATGTGTAAAATAAAATTATTAAAAATAATTATTAACTATAAATAATTATGTAAATTTTTTATTAATAGTATAATGTTTTTAATAATAGTATTTTAATATTATATAGTTATTATTAAAAATAATTACTAACCATAAATAATGTTTTTAATATTATACAGTTTTGAATAATAGTATACTGTACACCTGTATTAAAAGAGCTCTCGCACGATTTCAAATTTTTGAGACGTTACAATTAAGTTGGAATAAAAATAATTTAATTATAGAACTAGACATTTCAATTATTAAAAATTGAAGTTAATTCAATTAATTAATTCTTATTCAATTAAATTATAAATTAAGCTTAAAATCATATACGCATTAAATTGAAACGATGGAGAGAGGTGAGAGGAGAGAAAATATTATTTTTATATGTAGGGTAAATTTATGAAATTACTAAAATGGCCCTACCAAATTTCATTATGTTATCCTTGTATTCAAGGATAATTTTGTAAATATATATAACTAAAATTTTTCATAATTTAAAATTTGCTCAAAATTTCAACAAAATATAAATAAATAATAAAATTTTCATAATCATTTTAAATGAAATAATAAATTTTATATTATTATATAAATATTTATATTTATTATGTTTTATAATATGACTATATAATAATTATAACAATTACTTTATTATTATTATTATTATTAAAAATGTAAAGTTTTTAAATAAATAAGTTTATATTTAGGGATAATTGATATAAAAATCAATAGAATTTCTAATAATTTAATATTTGATTTAAATTTTATAAAATAAAAATACATAAGACAATTTTTTTATTTTAAATAAAATAATAAATTTTATATTACTATTTTATAAATATTTATTTTTATTAATCTTGAACATGCAAATATATAATAATTACAACAATTTGTTTATTATTATTATTATTATTATTATTATTAATGTAAATTTTCTAAATGAATATACTATATATGTGAGTGAAATTAAAAAAATTATTTTTTAATTTATTTGCAATGGATTAGCGACTAAATATTTCCGTCGCTAATTATTTTACTGTAACAAATTACTATTAGTGACAGACCATTTTCTGTCGCTAAACCGTGGCAAAAAAGGTGCTATATTTTCCCTCAAAAATTAGTGACTAAAATGTTCGTCGCTAAATTTTTTGGAACTAATTTCATGAATAAAAAATTATAAAATTTAGCGACGAAAATATGTGTCGCTAATTCTATCGCAAAACATGGCGGTATACTTCCTGCCAATAATTAGCAACTATTTTTTCATTCCGTCACAAAAAAAATAGAAAATATCCTTCCCACGATGGAATTGTAAATTAGTCGCGAATCCGTCGCAAAATTTGCTACGAAAATAATGCTGTCGCTAATTTTAGTCGTTAATTGGCAGATTTTTTATAGTGTTAAGAGAACGTGAGTTATGTCCTAGAAGAGGGAGAAAAGAAAGAAGGAAGAATAAGAAGAAAATATTGGTTTTAAAATGAATTTTGGTGAGTCACTGCTCAAGGCCGTGAGTTACTTGGCGAGTCACAGCCTTGGGGCATGACTTACGTGTAAAATGATGTAACACCATTAAAAAGGAACGAGTCATAGCCTTGAGGTGTGACTCGACGAGTGAGTCACATCTTTGGGGCGTGACTCAACCAGAATGGTAAAAAAAACCCACTGACAATAGTGAGTGACAATAAATGGCCATAAATACTAATTAAATCCCTTTTGATCTCTAATTAAATAATTATTTAATTAATTAAACTTAAATTTTAATATTAGTTTAATCATTTAAGTGATGAAATATTATTTACATCTATTAATATTATTATTACTACACTTATTAATTATTATTACCATTAGCATTATTAATTTATATTTATTAGCACAAATACAATATTATTAATTTACTCCCTGAATTAAAATGGCATTCTCAATTCTCGATGCAACTTTTCATGGAGTTTCCCCACAAAATTTAGAAAGCTTACATAATAGGTTAGAAAGCATGCATGGCCTATGCAAAATGCATCACTTAAGTGGTCTAATGATGACTCAAGGCCCAAGGGTATGAGTCAAATGAGTCAAGGGAGTGACTCACCCTTGACCTATAAATAGCCTTCAAACTTCCTCATTTACTTCTTAAACTTCTTCAGGTTGGCTTCTCTTCTAAGTAAGTGCTCTCTCTTCTTCCTTTTATTTTCTTTATTTATTTTATTATTATTTAATATTGTTAATTAAGTATCCTTTATTTGTTTTATTTCCCATTTTCATTTTTTAATTATCATTATAATAATAATAATAATATTATTATTATTATCATCATCATCATCATCATCATCATCATCATTAGGGCTATCATCCTACTAGCACCATTAATATTGTCATTATTCGCTATTTATTATTGATCTGTTTATTTTAGTGTAATCATCCTTACATACGTTTCACCTATTGTCTTAATTACACATTTTACCATACTACTTTATTATCAAGAAATTAATTATTACCATTACATTTTGTTTATTAATATAAAACCTTTATTATCTACACATATTTTCCTTATACCGGCTTCATCAGCCCACATGGTTATTACTTTCCTTACCAAGGTGCATAGGCTACTTGATGCCCCTAAAACCTAGGAAAATTTAGTTTTAGCTCCATATTCCAATTTGAGGTTTTTGAGGAGAACCTAACTTGACACAAGTCTCTTGCTAGTGGCTGCCAGATACTGAGATCCTAGATTCCATGTTTTTAGGTTTACCCACAAGGAGTTGTGTCCTCTTTCTAAGGAACTTGCCAAAATTGTCGGTGTGAACTTCATTCCAAGAACCTTGCTTTGTGTTCCAAAATTTTTATCTGATTATTCAAGATATGCAAGTCAAGTTCTAGGAATCCTACCCTCTGAGATCATCAAATTAGTGTCTCGATATGGACCAATCCCCTTGGAACTACTGCTTGATGCATTAAATCACTTCTCTGACATACCTACTTTCCATGTTAACATTATTTTGCTGATCTGTTTTACTCTGCATTTAATAGTCAACTTAGGAGAACCAACTAGCGATTACCAAATGCTTGGCATGATCGAAGGCATACGCAATGCTCTAACTCCCTTTCTTATTATCTTGGCAGAAACCATCCACAGTTTAGAAACTATCTATACTGATCCTATGCAGCTTTTTCTAGGAGCCCCGTATTACTCTAGGTACAATCATTATTTTAAAAGGTAGTGTGCCCCTTATGGGTTTTCACACTAGATTTCTTAGTGGTAAATGTGTCCTTTCAGATTTTCACATAACCCTGTGCCTTACTTTTGCCTGAAATGAACCTGACTCATTCCAGCGGCTTTTATTTCATCATTTATTTTCTTTCTTCTTTTTTGTTTGTTTGTTTGTTTTTTTTTTCATTTTTTGAGGTTTGGCTACAGGAGAAACTGAAAGCTACTTAAGGTAATTAACATGTACTCCTTGAGGCATTATCTTCTTAGAAGATGACTCTACAACTTTGACGCACCATAGGAAGGCTTCGTATAGCTAGCAATAATAGGTGATAGTGACATCAACTTTATGTAAGCATGGCTACTACTTAACTATGTTACTCAAGATGGACATTTTGGATGTGTTTTTCTCTGTGGCCTATATAGAGCCACTTTATGTGTAGTTTCTCATTATGCCTGCCAATTTAGGGAACGTTAAGACATCATAAGATGCCCATTGTTATTTCAAATGGGTACCTTATCTATCACTTTTGCCTCTAGTTACTATCACCTCTGGACTCAGTTGTATGCTAAGGCTGATATTCAAAACCCAATTGACTATGACTTTACCACTTCTGCCATATATAAAAGATGGGTATCCAGCCCCATGGCTGACAATAGAGCACGTTGGCTAAGATAAAACTCAAATGGGAGCAGTAGAGGTTGATCTTTAGATTTAGAAATATAATGTAAAAAACTATGTACCACTTTTCATATCAAAAAAGATAACTCAGAGTATGTATAATAAATTTCTCTTATTTATATTAATGTGTGAGTTTGCATTACATATGGTAATATTTCCACATATCTTCACTATATATGATTGCTATTCTAACATTAAGTTCAAAAGTACAAAGTTTTACTCATTCATAAGATTTAACCTTAAAAGTATCTTTCCCCTATTATCAATTAGCCCTCTCAGGTTTTCTTGATTGAACATTTTCACTCTGCCTCTAATTTTTGCCCAAGATGCCCTTTTTTTTTTGTTTTCACCTTGGTGAGGCACCCAATTTTAGCAAAGCCTTTGTTTACCAGTTTTTAACTCATAAGGCTATATTCTTTTCTTTTTCTCTTTCATTTTTATTATTTTGCTAAGTCTAGCCATGGAACCTCTTTAGCCTATCGATGTTGACAAATTCTTTAAACTCATTTCCATCACTATCACTTAGTATTGCAGCTCCTTTGGACAATAACTTCTTTAATACAAATGAACCCTCCCATATTGGTTTAAACTTGCCTCTAATGTCAAGCATGCATGGCCTTATCTATTTAAAACTAGATCTTTTTTCTTTAAGGGATGCTTCTTGATCTTCTTTTTAAAAGATCTTGCTAAATATAGTTATGATAAAAGGCTCGCATCCTATCCTTATCTAGTAGGTTAAGCTAAAGCAACCTCTGCCTAGTCCATTTAGTTTATGGCAATTTAGCTTCTAAAACCACTTACAGGGATTGATGCTTAATCTCTACTGGTAATACAATTTCTGTCCCATAAATAATTGAAAAAGAAGTGGCTCTGGTTGAAGTTCTAGTTATAGTTTTGTACCACCATAGTTTGAAAGGTAACTTTTCAGCCTAATCCTTATAAGTTCTAACCATCTTAGCTAAAATTCTTTTAATATTTTTGTTGGCTGCTTCAGCCGCTCTATTTTCTTGAGGATAATATGGCGAAGACTTATGATACCGAACCCCATATCTTTTGAGCATTCACTCAGTTTTTCCTCGAAAATGAGATCCATTGTTAAACACAATATAGTGTGGAAGCCCGAATCTACATATCAGATTCTTTTTAATGAACCTTGGCATTTCCCTTACACCTAAATTCTTAGATGATTTTGCCTCTATCCACTTTAAGAAGTAATTAATAGCCACCACAATGAACTTGTGTCCGTTTGATGCTAGTGGGTAAATTACTTCCATGATGTCAATACCCCAAGTAGTAAAGGGCCAAGGTGAAGTGAGATTATACAATTCTAACACAGGCACATGTCTTAGATTAGTGTATTGCTGGCATAGCTGACATTATTTTACGTACTTGGAATAATCTGTATCCATAGTAAGCCAAAAGAATCACTGACACATTATCTTTTTGGCTAGGGCTAATCTATTTATGTGAGCACCACAAACTCTGGCATGGACCTTTTTCATAACTTTCTTCGCTTCTTTCTCATCTATACACCTTAATTATAGGCCATCTACTTGCATTTTATAGAGCATCCTATCTACAGTGATGAACTGAGCAGATAACTTGTGTAAAATTCTCTGATATTTTTTCATAGCCTCCTTCGAGAACACAAATTTCTTAAGAAATTCTGAATATCAAAATACCAAGGCTTCGCACCACTCACCTTGATATCCATCACTCGCTTATCCAAGAAACATGGTTTATCAAAGCTGAAAATGAGTATAAGCTTCATACTTACCCCTTATGGATTTTTCCATATCGACACCAGTGTTGCCAAGGAATTAGCTAACTAATTTTCATCCCAAGGAACATACTTAAATGTATAAACTTCAAATTAATCACTTAAAGCCTTTAGACATCTCACATAAGGTACCAACAACTCTTCTTTTATAGCCCACTTACCTTTTAATTGGTAAACCACCAAGGATGAGTCAAAAACCTCAGCACTTTTTACCCCAGAGCCAATAAAACTTCCAATTCGAAGACGCATGCCTCATATTCAGCCTTATTATTAGTAGTTTTATATTTAAGTTTTTTTGGCTAAAGGTAGTTTTTCTCCCTCAAGGGTTATCACAATTACTCCTATCCCTGCGCCCTTGTTGTTCACGAATCCATCAAAAAATATTTGCCATCCTTAAACTACTATAGCTGTAATGTTCTCATCAAGGAACTTATAAGGTACTTCTTCTCCCTCTAATGGTTTGTCTACTAGAAATTCTACAGTAACTCTTCCCTTAATCACTACAAGAAAATAGTAAAATAGCAACGAAATTGATTTCGTTGCTAATTTAGCAACGAAAATAAAATTTCGTTGCTAATTAGCAATTAAAAACTAATTCTGTTGCTAAAATTGGTTGAGGATTTATTGCATTAGCAACGAAATACAAATGGTTGTACTCCGTTGCTAAAAAATGTGGGAAATTTTTGCGCCAAATTTTATCAACAAAAATTAGCAACGGATACCCATTTCCATTGCTAAATATGGCAGCACTGGATGGCGGGAAAATTTGGGATAAAAAATAGCAACGAAAATTAATTTTCGTTGCTAAAATAGCAACAGAATATTGTTTTCGTTGCTATTTAGCAACGAAAAAAATTTTCGTTGCTATTTTTCATCCCAAAATTTCCCACTTGATGGAGGGAAATTTTGGGATGAAAAATAGCAATGGAAATTTACTCCGTTGCTAAATAGCAATGGAAATTTATTCCGTTGCTAAATAGCAACGGAAATAATATTCCGTTGCTATTTTAGCACCCAATTTATTTAGCAACCGAAACTATTCCGTTTCTAATTCCGTTGCTATTTCACATAACCCTAGGTATAAAAACCCCACTTTTTACGATTTACTTTCCTTTGCACCTCAATAATCCCCCTCTCTCTCTCGCAAAGAAGAAAAAGATTCCCCTTGCATTTTGCATATTTCCCCTCTTGTTTTTAGCATTCTTCGTCCCCTATAGCCCTTTTGGGAACACAGAGAGTACCTTCGAGGAGCAGTAGCTTTAATTACTGCAACCGTTAGCTCCTTTGTTTTGGCTACTTAGTCTAGTCCAGGGAGCAGATCTTCGAAAGAAACCATTAAATGAGCGATGTCGCTCTGTATGACAATAGGTAAGACTATGTTTTGTGTAGAAACTAAATTAATATGTGAAGACTTGTTATGCATTTGTTATGAAGTTTACAGTTGCTTATGTTGGGTCAAGTGGTTTTTTTTCAGTCGATAACTAATATTACTGTGTTAGATATTTTTCATTTCATCTGTAAATGCTGATTGCTATGCCTCAGATGATAGAATTGATTTCTCATGTTGTCTTTTAAATTTTTATTATTATTCCCATGGAGAGTCTCAGGGCCATTGAATGCTATAATTTAAAAAGATGGGTACGATTGTGATGTTCTGGAGATAACATCTGACTATTCTTCATTTCTATCTTCAATCCTTTAGAATGGTATTTTCTGGAAATTATTGTCGCATATTGAGCTGTTTTCATGCTGAAAATGGTGATTCTGTGATTGTACTGCATATAGATAGTGCAATAGTGAGTTATAATCTGTCTGGTGGGACATTCAAAAAAAATTTATGATTTAAAGTCCATACCAGGAAATATAGATCATCCACTGGATTTGGAGTTCTGGAGCCAATTCTAATGCTGCTCTACTGTATTATTGTGATTTTGAGGGTTAGTATCAATACTTTGAAAGCCTTGTTGGCAGCTGATATTAATCAATTTTCTTAGGAAGTTAACATACCTTTTGCTATCATGTGATTACCATTATGATGGTGAATGATTATCTTGTCACAATTGGAGTCGGATACTTAGAATTATGAACATATTCAGCATGACAAGTAAAAACTAGGGGTTTCTTATTTTTCAAATTAAATGGTAGAACTTTGCTTGAAATCACTGATTCATATGGCTTATAAGTTAGAACCTTCACTTTCGTATAAGATTCAGTATATATTTGTTACGAACCTTCTTTTTTGCATGATATTGAGCAAGGCATTTTACGGTTCTTTACCTTTATTAGCTGCATATGGTCTGAACCTCATTTGGGTTATTTGAGTTTAGAAACCCCTCTTCTACTATCTTGGATTTGAGGTTGTATGTTTTGCTTGTGTGGAGCTACTGGTAGAGTAATTATGAAGTTACTGGTAGAGTAATTATGTTTTGATACTACATAGTTAATTTCTGCACTTACTGAAAAATTCAATATATTAATGTTGGGCTGCAACTTTTTTAATGTTTGATGTTTTTGTTTTAAATATTTGGCTGGATGATGTATTTTGCTTTAACTCTTTGGTTGGATAAATTAAATAAAATAGGTTAGAAAAAAATCAATAGTTATTTGCTTACAACTTCAATTATCATTAATTAAAATGTTTATTGCCAATGAAAGAATGTGCTTCCATCTACAACTTCTCTCTTTTAATTGAAATGTTAAGCTTGCCGACACAATTGATTTGCCATGTCGGATTGCAAGAGGCTATAAATATTGTAAAAGAGATGATGCATCCTCATGTCTTGTTCGATTTGGCCTTGATTGGTTTTCTTTTTTGGTAACATATAGCAAGATAATATAATTTTCCTACGTCTTTCTTTTCTTCATGTGTGAAACAAATAAATTTACGCTTGAGCATGCTTCAATTTTAATTATTTACCTTGTTTACTTTCGATCATTAACAATCCAAAGACACTGAATGGGTCAAGTTATCTTGGGAGTTATAGCTAATTACTTGTAGCAAAATGTGAATTTAACACCTATAGCATGGTTGAACATTTGAGTTACAGAACATGACATTGAACTTGTCATTTGAGCGGGATAAATTCTCTTTTTCTATTCTTTTTCTCTATCTTCATATGGCACTAGGTAAGGCTCTTTCTTCTTTCTTTTGAATTCTGATTAAAAGGCTTTTTTGTTAAGTAGATTTGTTTCATTTCTTTAATCATTTTTCATACGCCACCACAGGTTGCTGTTGTTTTTAATTTTATAACCCTTTTTACTCTTCTGCTTTACTGCAAATACAGAGTGGCAACATTACTCCACTAATTCTTAACTGCTAGTTAAGTTAATTGATGTAGCTATTTTTATGCATCTATGGATTCTTGCATTTAAGTCAAATTTTTATTTTGCCATTTGTTTGCAACGAATACTTTTATGTGTTCACTTGTTTTAATATTATTCTTCAAATAACAGTAAGTAGATGATTCTCTACTCTTTAGTTTTTTCCACATATGCTTAATGAGTATGACCAACCTCAAAAACCTTATCATATATTGTTGGCAACTGGATTGGTAGGATACCTGTTTTACGCAAATATTGTCATTTTTTCTTATCTTTTTCATTTCCAACAGCATGGAAATATCTTCATAAGGGCCTGCCCAGATAATATGAGAGTAGCTAATGCCAAATTTAATATGATGTACTATATGGATGAAACGTGTCTTGAGTAGAGCTTTTAAGCCACTTAGATGCTTCAAAATAATAGTAATGTTGATGATTATGATGATGCAAGATATTCTTAGTGTGCCAAGTTAGGAGATTGAGTCGCCATCTTTTCTCACTTTTTTCACACTTTTTTTAAATGTACTTTATCAATTGTTAAACAATTTTGAGATTTTGCAGGTCCAAAAGTTTGCCATGTGCTTTTCATCATCTTTTAACTCACAAGTATTCATAGACACTTTAAAGGTATGTTGTGTTAATCTATATTGCATAGAACCTTTAACATCTCAGATATAATGTCATTGATCTGCATAGATCTGAATACAATTGGTCATTAAATTACCGAAATACTCTTCCTTTTTCTTTTCTTCTTAAGTGTTTCATTTGATATATATATATATATATATATATATATATATATATATATATTTGTCATAAACTATTAATTGCCACTAATTTTGTAAACTGCGTGAGTACAATTGGACCATTTGAAAATGATGGTTAGCAACTATGAGGGAGGATTTGAAGCTTAGGGTTTATCTTGTTAATGCCCCACCCGCCATGTCCACCCTACAAAAATATTATGATATTTTAATATTATCATGACTAATATTGGATTAAGTTCTATAGCTAATATTTTATAAATACATCTAATTATGTTTTTAACCGATAGACATCTAATTACGACACATGCCACCCAAAAGAAAGAACAATCTTTTACCGCGCAAGCTTAGAATAACATCAGATAAAGATGACGGTGCACAAGTGTACCCTTCTCAACCTGTGGGGTCTATAGGTCTAGGTCTGCATTCAGATTCTCAACAGCCATATCATGCATCACCTTCACCTACTACAAACCCCAATGTCTCTCCTAGTCTACCAAGTGATCCAGCGTCCAACAATCCAAATATATCAGCACCAGACTTTGGATCTATACTGACAAATGAACCAACGGTAGATGCCAAGAATGAAGAAGAAGGCTTTCAACCTGGTGCGAAGGGAGTTGATGGAAGAATTTATATTAAGATTATCAATGATATGTGAGTATTGATCTAATATATATGTTGCTATGGATATCTAATTTAAAATTAATCTAATTTTGTTTATATTAACAGGTTTATTCCATCAGGTATTTACTCAAGAAAAAATTAGATCCAAGTTCAAAGAGAGGATAGAAATTAAGGGTTATGTATGGAAGAATCTCTCTCTGCAGACAAGAGATTTTTACTATCAAGAGTTTGAGGTAAAAAAATAAATTGTATTATTTGTGATGAAATAGCTGATTTCATAGATTAATGACATATCTATTGTATTTTACATTAATTAAATTATGTTCTTTTTCAGAAAGAACTTTTTTGGGATGCAAAATTTAATGGTGTCATTTATCAAGTTTGGGAAAAGCGTGCTCGTCAACGATATAAAGAATTTGTTGCTAAATTACACAAGAGTGGTAAACGACCTTCTTTTATTTCTGAAGAAATATGGGGTCGTTGGCAGGAATACTGGGCATCACCTTAAGCAATTGCCATTTTATAGAGAAATTCTTCAAATAGACGGGGATATTCAGATGTAGAGAGTTTAGCGGTGCACACTGGAGGAACTTTGAGCTGTCATGAGCATGCAGATAAACTGATAAGTATTTGAATTTTATGAAATTTAGAATGATAATGTTTTATAATATTGGACAATGATAATGTTTCATAATGTTCGACAATGATGATGTTAGATAATGATGATGTTTGATAATGATAATGTTTGATAATGATGCATTTTTTAGATAAGTTTTTCATTTCACAGGAGGTAAATGTCATAAATTTAAAGGAAATTCTACTCAATTTTTTATAAACTTTAGTTTATTTGATTATGTAGGAAAAGTCCTTGGGTAAGAGGCCAACATATCCTGAAGTTTTTATGTACACCCATTCAAAAAAGTATAATAATTAGACATTTGTTAATGCCCATTGCAAACAACTCAATGTATGTTAAATTTATATTTGTATATTAATTATTTAATGAAATATAGTTTATTCATTGTAAATATTATAATTATAGGATCAATTACAAGATACTCTCACTCAATAGCGACAAAACTCTGAAAATATGGAAGAGATTCGGATATTTTATGATGTAGTTGGTGGTAAGAATAACCAAGGAAGGATTTTTGGCTTAGGATCTATTGCAAATACATTTCATTCGCATTCCTCCACATCATCAACAGCTACTTGTAGTAGGCGTTCTGAACCTTCTGAGAGAGTCGTGTAGCTTGAGAATACTATCAGTATGTTGCTCGATACTGTAATCCAACTGAAGAATGAGATGAAAGAGTTGAAAAACAAGGACCCCTCTCAACAGCCAGATCGTCCCCCTTCATCGACTACATAGTTTATATTTGTAATATTTAGGTATTGGTACTGATTTTGAGTTGTATTTCTTGGTTTTTATGGATTTTACTATATTATTTAGGTTTCGATACTGAGTTTATGTTATGTTTCTATGGATTTTTATTCAGACTATGGATTATACTATGTTATAATTAAGTTAATTGCATTATATTTTTTTAAATGACTAATCAATTTAGATTTAAATTAAAATTTTATTCAGATTCTCAAATTTTTGATGATACGATAATTATCGATGGAAATTTAATTAAATTTTGATTGCCTTTCCTCAAATTACCAACCGTTGCTAAATTTAGCAACGGAAAAAATTTTTCGTTGCTAAAATTTACCAAATAACCGAAATGAGTTGGTTGAATTTAGCAACGAAAAAAAAATTCCATTGCTAAAAATACCAACCGTCGAATTAGCAACGGAAGTTTCCGTTGCTAATTTCGGTTGCTATTTTAATTTAGCAACGAAAAATTGGTATTTTTCGTTGCTAAATTGCATTTTTCTTGTAATGGATGGTTTTTTTTGTTGATGTATTCAATATCAAACTCCTATAAGAGAATCAACAATCTTTCCATTTTTCCTAATAATAAGGGTGCTTCTTACAAGTATTTAAGAGGATTCTGCTTGGCTACTACTGTTTGCACTTTGTACAAATGAAAATAATGCCTTAGCTCCTTAAAGGCCTAAATGACTGATAAGAAAATCTTCTCTACCTCCACATACTTAGTTTTATATGGCATAAACTTCTTACTGAGATAATATATGGCATACTCAACCCTAAAATCATCATCCTGAGCCATTATGGCTTCTACTAGATTATCTTCTATAGCTAGATACAAAATTAAAGGCTTCTCGACTTAGGGCAATCTTAGTACTGGTGGATGTAAGAGGTATTCTCTGATAGTGTTAAAATCTACCTGACAATCTTCATTCCATACCACTGGCTTATATTCAAAGCAGCTTAAAGATAGGCTAACAAATAAAAGTTAGCTTGGTAATAAATCGACTAATATACAATAGCCTGCCCAAAAACCCTTGAATTTCTTTTTCTTTTTGTGGTATAGGCATTTCCCTAATGGCCTTTACCTAATTATTAGGATTTGCTTCTATCTCCCTCTGACTCACAACATGTCCCAAGAGCTTTTCTGAAGTCACCCCGAACACACACTGCTTCGGGTTCAGTCGAAGATTATAACTATTAATCCTTTGAATGAAATTTTCCAAAGCTTTAAATGAGTTATTGATTTAAATATCATATCATCTACATATACGTCTACCTTCTTATGGATCAGGTCATCCAAAATTTTGTAGCCATTCTCTTATAAGTAGCACTTACATTCTTTAATCTAAACAACATGGCCTGGTAAGCATATGTACCCATTCAGTAATGAATGCCATCTTGATCCTATCAACAATTTTATTCAAAATCTAATTGTATCCAATATACCTATCTATAAAGCTATACATTGCATAAGAAGCTACACTATCTACTAGAACATCTATATGAGGAAGCAAAAATTCATCCTTTGGATAAACCTTGTTTAGATTCCTATAGTCCACACAGGCTCAAATTCTTTGGTCCTTTTTAGCCACTAGAACTACATTTGCGAACCAAGTGGTATACTAGACTTCCACTAGAAACTTGGCCTCTATCTTTTTCTTTACTTCTTCCTTGACTTTCTCTGCCCATTCTAGCCTAAGCTTCCTGAGTTTCTGCTTGACAGGCTTGTACCTAGGATAAGTAGGGATAGCATGCTCAGCAACTGCATGATCAATTCTTGGCATTTCTTCATAGGTCCAGGCAAGGACTCTTTCATATTTTTTTAATAATCTCTCAAATTCTTTTCTCTCTTTAGGGGTAACTGTGATGCACGTTGAACCCCATAAGCATCTGGTTTGCTATTAAAAATCCACTTTAAGGGCACAAGATCAGATCAAGATTCATTTAACTTATGAAGGCCGATTGCTTCATAATAGATAGGGATACAACCTAATTCGTAATGCCTTGGACCTCAAAAGGTATAAGATAGCATCTCGGGGTATCCCCATTCATTTGTTGGTGATCAACCTATAAGGGCATCTGTTGGACACCACAAGGTAGGTATCAGGGTCGCCACCTAATAAAACATTGGGAAAATGAGTTCTAACCTTTTAAAGCCAAAACAAAAGATAGTTTGGACTTCATTCCTATTTATACCTTTTTTTAATGTTGTATAAATAAGTTTTAATGATTAATTTATTTAACCCTTTTTCTCACATGAGATATTATGCTAGAAAAATAAAGTGTATTCAAGCACGTTGGAAAGCTTTACCACATAAATATGAAAGCTGTAAAAGTATGACATAAAAACATTTAAGAATATAAGAAGAAATATAAAGATAAAATTATACATAAATGGAGGAATTAATTGAATCTCTTTGAATGAGGATATCGGTCCTTGCCTGTATATTTGTAAAAAAAAGGTAAAATTTTGGGTGTATTTTAGAGAAAAGAGGGTGTCAAGTCCACATGGTTTTTGAAGAAAAATAATCGTATTAATTAATTTTAAGGTAAAAAAAATCCTTTTGTATTTATAAAGAAAAATTCTTAATGTTACATGTTGCTTTGTGAGTGAAAATCAGGACATTGATACCTTTTATTATAGAAAAATTCCACTCAAACTTGTATAAAAATCATTTAATGAGTTTTTTTTTGTATCACTTGAAAAATCATAAATTTTTCCCCTAAATGATCCCTTATTTTCGGATGTAAAATTCATTCTGGAAGTGAGTCACATTCTTGGGCTATGAGTGAGTCACGTTTTAGGACCGTGAATGAGTTACATTCCTTTGGAGTTACTATTTTTTTTAGTCCTCAAAACCCATTTTGACCTTACTAGTAGAGGGAAAAAATGGAAAGGTCTTAAAATTATTTTTAAACATTTGAAACCTACAGGAGAGCTCAAAAAGCATTTTGAAAACAGAAAAATTGGGAGAAAGCCTAGCACTTTTGCTTTTTGTCTATTTATAAGAAATCATTTTCTCATTAGATAATCCTAATCAGAAGCTACTTCAAGACCTAGTATCTACAGTTGCCCCCAATTTTGGGAAAATTTATGCACTAGTACCTAAGTGAGCTAAAATTTAGAGTAAAATAGTTAGGGACACATACTTGAGGTGGTTGTCTCCTTGACTGCGAAGGTTTGTTGATGAGGCGATCCTCATAAGCTTGTTGATAACTTAATTCTAAGGCTCTAGCATGAATGCAATGAAATTTTTCAAAAAGAGAGAAAATAGTTTAATCTCTAAATGCATTTATATTAAATAATCAAAGGTACTTTTAGAGCATAATCTTGTGGTCCTAAGCAAAGTTACCACTATAATGCATGTCAATCTTGTAAGCATTCGGTCTGCTCTCAAAAACCCACTTTTAAGGCTCGAGATCGGATCAAGATTTATTTAAATCGTCAAAGCCAGTCACTTTTCAATGGATAGGGATTTAACCCAATCTATAATGCCTCGAGCGTCAAAAGGCATGAGACAGTATCTCGGGGTATTCCCATTTATTTGTTGGCAATCAACCTATAAGGGCATCTATTGGGCACCAAAAATCAGGTATCATGGGGTCGCCATCTATTAAAACATTGGAAAAATGAGTTCTAACCTCGTGAAGCCAAAACCAGAGATAGTTCATTTATGCCTTTGGTTTAATATTGTATAAATAAGTTTTAATGATTAATTTATTTCATCCATTTTCTCAAACAAGATGTTATGCTAGAAAAATAAAGTGCATTCAAGCACATTGGAAAGCTATAAAATATGTTTATGAAGTTGTAAAAGCATGGCATAAAAAATATTTAAGAATATAAGAACAAATGAAAGAATAAAGTCATATATAAATCGAAGAATTGATTAAGTCTCTTTGAATGAGGACATTCATCCTCATATGCATATTTGTAAAAAAAAGGGTAAAAATTTAGGTGTATTTTAGAGAAAAGAGGGCATTAAGCCCATATGGCTTTTGAAGAAAAATAATTGTATTAATTAATTTAAAGGTAAAAACATCCTTTTGTATTTATAAAGAAAAATTCTTAATTTTACATGTTGCTTTGTGAGTGAAAATCAAGACATTGGTCCCTTTTATTATAGAAAAATCTCACTCAAACTTTTATAAAAATCATTTAATGAGTTTTTATTGTATCACTCAAAAAATCATTTATTTAGAATAAATAAAGGTATAAAGGAATAATAATACAAGTAAAACATACATAAATTGGGATATTGATTAAATTGGAAATATTGGTTCTGTCAGGCATATTTATGAAATTCTTTTGTGTGATGTTTGAAATAAAATAGGACATTGGTTCCTTTTGTGGAGAAAAACCAATTAATTAAATAGAAAATATCATATTTATGAAATTTTTTTATGTGATTTTTGAATTAAAATAGAACATTGGTTCATTTTATGGAGAAAAGTCAATTAATTAAATAGAAAAAAATTAATACGGTTTTCCCAATTATTGTACAAAAACTTTTATTACTAAGCTATTATAGATAATTAAATAAAAGGCATTAAATATATTAATACATGCCCAAAAATAAATAGGGAAAATAAACTTTGGTTCATCCTCTAATTCAACTCGGAATGGAGTTGCATATTAAAATATGGCATGGAAAATGATAAAAATCAGTAATGAATTAAATGAAAAATTAAATATAATAATCTAACATATAACAAAATAAATTGATAAATTAAATGAACAAAATAATATATATGAAATAGTGATAACAATAATAGTAAATGCATTAATGATGATGATGATGATGATGATGATGACGACGATGATGATGATAATAATAATAATAATAATAATAATAATAATAATAATAATAATAATAATAATAATAATAATAATAAATATTATCATTTAAAATAAGAATAAAAAATATGATTGAACTAAATAAATTAAATATTGCACAAATATATAAATAGTATATTTGACAATTAAATTATAAGTATTCACTAAGCCAATAAAATAAGCAATAAATAAAATAATATTAAATATACCAAAAGAATATTGATAACATATTATTTATAAATTAAATAATAGTATGTAAAAAATAATATTCATAATAATACGAAAATATAATACAAATAAATAAATATATTATATTATGCAAAATATAATATTAACAATGTATAAAATATAATATAATTAATGAAAAAACAAATTGGCAAACAAATAATTACCAAACTAATATAATGGCCAATGAACAAGTAATAATAATAACTTAAAATAAAAGTAAATTGCTATAAAAATGAAGTTAATTAATTAATATTAGTAAAGATGAAATTTGGCCAAAGAAAAGTAAAAGGAAATCAACAAAATAAGGGAAGGAAGGGAGTGACATAAGAGAAGCGTTAGTTAAAATGGAGGAGGACGTGATTGAGGCTTTTGGCGATGGGAGTTTTTGACTGTCGCCATAAACTTCGATTGCTAAAAGTCCCTTGCTAGCAGGAAGGTGAACTTAGAAAGTAACCTTTGAGCGATGGGAAAAACTGAACGTCGCTAAAGGACCTAAAATTAGTACCTTACATATGAAACGAGAAAATTCATCTTTGTCCCAAATAAATAAATACAAACACAAAATTGATACAATAACCAAATTATATATAAATCTTATATTATCAAAATATATTAAAAAAATTAAATAAAAGTAACAAATAAACTAATTAAATCAATTGAGAAATGAACATGTAATTAACAAATAATGGAATTGAGCACTAATTAACAAATTAATACTATAAATCAATTAATTTGTCAATCTAATAAAATAAAATAATTCACATTAAAATTAAATACTTAATTTATGGGTTTTGGGGATCTAAGAATATTACCTTTAGTGTTGGTTCCATTAAAGAATATTATCTTTAGTGTTGGTTTCATCAAAGAACAAGGATTTAGTGCTTTATGGATTTTTTTAAAATTTTTTTACGCCTTTTTGAAATTTTTTGGAATTAAATTTCTTGTATTTTCATTAAAGAAGAAGAAGAAGAAGAAGAAGAAGAAGAAGAAGAAGAAGAAGGGGAGAGAGAGAGAGACCTTCTTTAAGAAGCTAAGAAACCCTTTAAAAATCCCAAATGGGATAAGGGTAAAAACAGATATTTTTCCCCAAAATTTCCCCTATTTTCGGATGCAAAATGCATTCTGAAAGTGAGTCACATTCTAGGACCGTGAGTGAGTTACGTTCTAGGACTGTGACTGAGTCAAATTTTTAGGGAGTGACTCTTTTTTTTGTCCCTAGAACCAATTTTGACCTTACTAGCAAAGGAAAAAAAAAGGAAAGGAACTCAAAAGGATTTTTTAAACATTTGAAACCAGCAGGAGAGCTCAAAAAGCATTTTGAAAACAAAAAATCTAGGAGAAAGCCTGGCACTTCCACTCCTTGTCTATTTATGAGAAATCATTTCCTCATTAGGTAACCCTAATCAAGAGCCACCTCAGACCCAATGTTTATAGTAACATCAAATGCTATCAAGATTTTTCTTAGGTTTTCAAGAGTAATAAGAATGAATAGAGTAGTACTTATTGAATTATTGTCAAATATAGATGCTTTATTACTATGATCATGTGACATGAAATTATGTGAAACATTACACAAGTAAGCAAAGTTATTCATATTACTAATATAAATGGAGCCATATACATCATCACTAAAATGTTCAGATACAAAAAGCATATCTACAAAAGCATACTCATCTACATCTGATGAGTTTGATGCTTCAGACGAGCCTACTCTATCCCCTACATCCTGTAGGGCCTCCTAATCGGCTTCTGTGATAGCTTTTTCAATATCTTATTTTAAATTAGGCTTAGGAATTTCCAATTTAACCTTTTCCTTCCCCTTGAGTTTGGAAACCAACAACTCTGTAGTTATGACCTCCTTAGGAAAATCATCCCATTTAGATAACTTAATCATAATTTCTTCATCCCCCAATCCTCTAACAAGCTTGATGGTTCCACTGACCCAGTCAAAAACATCATTGAATATTTTGAACCTAGGAACTACCTTTCCCTCAACCATCATAGGCTTAATCTCACCATAATACTAAGGTGCAGCAAATGCAGGCACAAAGCTATCAAGAATGTATGGTATACTCTTTAGTTTTGACAGACCCTTTTGCCTAGTATTAGATTTTTATAGCCCAATCCCTTTCGACTAGTATGTTTTATTGTAGTGATAGCTTTAGAAAGACCTTGGGAATCTTTACTCAATCTAGCTCTTGGCAAAAAGTTTATTTTCTTCATCATATTCAACACTCGAGAAGTATATTCTTGCTTACTTCTATCATTAGTATTAATGACAACCACATAAAATCCACTAAATGGTTGATTTGCTATTCCCAACACAGAAACCTGGTTCTCTCTGGTAGCCCTTATAGTGACTACTTTACCTTTATCTAGAATTTTAATCATCTAATAAAAAATAGACGAAACTCCTTTTAATTTATGAAACTAGGGTCTTCCTAATAACACAAAAAAATTAGTAGGTATTGGCAACACTGTGAATTTTATTTTAGTACCGATTATCCCAGTTTTTACATCAACCTCAAAGGTCCCTGCTACTTACCTTCAGAAATTATCATAGGTTGTAACCACCAGATCAAACTTACTCAACATGGACTTATTTAACTCAAAAGTTGGAAGTGCCACTAGTGGACACACATTGATTAAAGATCCATCGTCCACCATTACACATGCCGTATACTTTCCATTAACTTAGGCTTTTATGTACAAAGGATGATTGTGTTCCCGACCTTTAATGGGCAGATCCCCATCGGTATACACAATATTTTCCCCAACAATTCCTCTAACCAAATCTAGTACCTTTGAAAGCGAAATAAGTATAGCCACATTGGACTCGTATAAGGCCTCTATTACTTTTTGCTTGTGGGAAGGTGACTGTCTAATCAAATCCTATATAGAGATTTGATTGGGAGTTTTCTTTAGCTGTTTGAGGATATGATCCTCTTCTTGTTCCTTTTCCATGGATAACGAATGAGAATCTAACTGTCTCTTTACTACTAGTACTACTCTGCCACTTCGAGTGATCAACTTCAATTTTTGTCCTTTTTCCTCTATAGGGCCAATATAACCTTCATTTCACTGGGTGACTCCCAACAATTAATCACACATACCTCCAGCTTATGATCCTCTTTTTTATCTAACTGGTTAGGGTGAGTAATCACTGGTACTCATTACTATACAAGTCATATAACACATGCCATTCTAGCAGAACTAAACAAATCATCGATACAATTAGTAGGACCACATGATAACTCCCTTTCTTCTTTTCCCTATTTTCTGGATTAGTGATATATTTGCTGTCAATAAGATCTTGGATCTTGTCCTTTAAAGCACTGTAGTGATCCATAAGATATCTTGTATGTTAATGATATACACAGTATTGATCAGCCCAATGATTAGGTTGACCCTGACTTCTAGTAGATTTAGCTGGTAAAGGTTGCAATTTCCCCTCCTTCATCAATTAATCAAGTACCTATAATAAAGATTTGCCTAGGTTCAAATAATATCTTTGAGTGCTCTTAGTAGTAAACACCTTAGCTCTCTTTCCAGTAACACATATGCCATTAGCTTTACCAAACGTAGTTTCGTACCTTCGTTATTCGGAGCTAAAACCAGCATTACCAGCGGAGCTTGCTTTCTTAGTCAGGTACTCACCCTCGGCTTTAATGGCAATATCCTTTAAGGACTCCCAATCTTTCAATCCTTTCATTTTCAAGCCTTCTCTCAAATAAAGGCTAACATTCCTAATAAAAAGCCTAATCTGATCAGTGGTATCAGGCTTTCTCTTTATCTCTATTACTCTATTTCTCCAACTTTTCTAAGTACTTATGAAAGGACTCATCTTGCTTTTGTTGCAGCAACTCAAGATCTTTCAAAATAACCTCTATCTGCATACTATAATCATACTACCTTAGGAACTCTTCCATCAACATATCCTAATCTTTTAGTACAGGGCCTATAAGGCTAAGGCTAAAATACTCAACCTTTTGGCTTTTAATAAGAGTGGTGCCTTGTATAGCCAAGGTATATTGCTTGATATGAGCATATGGGTTAGAAGTGCCAATAAACATAGGCAAATCGAGCATCTTAAACCATTGAAAGAGCACTTCTTCACTTTCTATGTCCCTATTTTCTAGACTGACCCCTTTTTTAGCTGACAAGACCTGAGTCATTGCTTCTATCTTTTCTTTCATTTGCCTAACTGGATCCTCCATTCTAAGTAATTTTCCCTTCAGGGCTTATGTTACTACTAACTCTTCCTCCTCTTTAAGGATGAAATCTTCCTCAAGAGCAATAACTTTATCCTTTTGCTGTTCAATAAGCGGAGCTCTCAATTTGGTTCCACTTAACTCAGCCATCAAAGAAGGTCCTACAAGGGCAGTAGTTGAAGTGCCTCCAGTAACCACAGGTTCCCTGTCTACAACAGCAACTGCTAAAGTCTGCTGGCAGTAGGCTATGCTAGGGAATTCATCATATCGGTCATCATAAACCTTATTTTTCTCTCAAACTCATCCAATCTTCTATCTAGTTCTTGACTATCAATAGCCCTAGTCTACATCGTATCTGCCATGTTTATACTCTCCATAGCTAGCTCAAAGACCTTATCCAAACCCAGATCAGTTTTTGACACTAACTCTAACAACCTTGATAAAGATTTCCTAACCAAACTCTCATTTAGACTCCTAAACCACCTTATCAACTCTATGGTGACTGTAGCAACCTGTAACCCTTAAGCAAGGTTGTAATCTTTCAATTTAGCCAAAAGATTCTCCTACCTGTATATTTGATTAAGGCCATTATAGCTTCACTTATAGTGAATTTCCAGAGAAATTAAGGCTTAAAACTTATCCAAGAAACACTCATCTTTCAATAATAGGTTGAATGCTTAAACCACTTAGATGACTTTATAATGGCTAAAAAAAGAATTTGTTAACATGATGTATGATTATGCATGTAATGTATGAGCATGTTGTATACCATTTTCAAAGCACATGTGTAAATTAATAGCAAACCTTCCCACCTTATTTCTCCTACATAGGCAGTCATACAATCTCTTTCTTAGGTGGGATTAGCTTATAGATTAACAGGGAACCTAATGAACATGAATGGTGCACGGTAAAAATGGCTGGTAACATCACCTCTCTTTATTTAAGGCGCAAGCAAAAACATCATTGATCATTATATATTTGGATTATTTAGACAAATAATGATTGAGCCACTGGGGCATGACAATCTTTGATTAGCACCTACCTTAATTTATCAGAATTTAACCAAATATATAGATATAAAAATAGCAAGCAACGTATTATGGTACATATTACCTAAGGGAAGTATCTATGGCCATTACATGAGGCTTTGGTCTGATAGTATAACTTTAAGGCTACCTAAACATGGTCCCTACTGATGGGTCTAACTCATCACAAGTGTATCCACTGATTGGGTCACCATTTAATATACAATATGGTATGAGGCTTGGGCTGATGATTATTCCCTAACACTTCCCTACATTGAGTAAACATAGGGTTATGCTTCAAGAATGTACTGTTGGTTAAATAGGGATGTTTAGCCCAAGTCTAAGGCCGTAGCATGTTCTAATGCAACCTAACTTAGAAGAAGATTGACATAATTAACCATAAGCAATCATTTACATTATATCAACCAAGTTAGTTTCAAAGTAAATTCTCAAATGGTCCCTAATGGAGTCGCCACTATGACACTATCGAACCCCATAGGCATCTGATTTATTCCTAAAAACCCACTTTTAAGGCTCAAGACTTGATCAAGGATTTTTTTTTAACTCATAAAGATCAATCACTTCGCAATGGGTAAGGATTTAACCTAATATGTGATGCTTCGAGCCTCAAAAAGGCATAAGGCAGTGTCTTGAGGTATCCTTATCCATCTACTTACATATTTGATTGATAGTTATATGGATGATTACATATTTGATTGATAGTTATATGGATGATTACTTATGGCTAAATAAAATAAATAATAGAATACAAAATAAATGAATTGACCTAAAAACTCACCCACCAATTGTCAATTCTCCATGCAAACTTGCAATGTATTTTACCATAAATAAAAAATAAAAAAAATAATATTAATTAGGCAATATATCTAAATTGATAAAAAATAGTAATAAAAAAAGAAATAGGAAAAATAATTAATTGAAAGATAGAAAAAATAAGAAAGAAAACAAGGCAAGAAATGAATAAAATAAAGGAAAAAAACATAAAAACAAAGAAAAAAAAGGAATAGTGAGTCACAAACACACTCAAAAGGAAAGAAAATGAGTCACGACCCAAGGAAGCGAGTCACAGCCTTGAGTAGGTCGAGTTATGGCCCTCTCAAATGAGTCACAGTCCATTCAAGGGTGAGTCATAGTGAGTCAAGAGTGACTCAAAGCCATGAGTCACCTTTGGAATGTCCAGTGGCTACAAGAATGATGCCATGGCCACCACATCCCAACTTCCAAAAAAGCTTCCAAGGCCCTAAAGCTCACAAAAACACTTTAAAACTCTATAAAACCATCATATATGCTCAAAACAACTTTAAAAACACTAAATAACTTAAATTATGCATCAAATAATATGTGAGAGAAATATTTTTAGAGGGAGAAAGTAACAAGCAAAAAGGCATTAAACTTGGTTAATTCAACACAGAAACAAAATATTCATGAATAAAACACAAAATCACACATAAATACACTTATAGAGCATTATTTACACAAGGATATCAAAGATCATTCATTTTACATAGAAGAAATAAGAAAAATAGAGAAAAGGGAATATATAAAAACTCAAAATCAAGAACTTTAAGAACAAAAGCTATAAATCTACACAAAACCTAAGAGTTTGTCTCTTGTATTACTTTTAGTAGATCTTTCTTAAGAATCTAGTGAAAGCACCTCCTTCTTCCACGTCCCACTTCTTTTATTTGAAAAACCAGGTAAAAAAATAGACTCTTTTCTCACTCTCTCTAAATTTTCTTGGTGTTTTCTTCTAAGGAATTTTGATACTCATTTAAAAGAAATCATTGCCCTTAAATACATTATATTAAGACTAAAGAGGTAGAAGAATTTTTATCTTAAGATTATTCCTTTTTTCGCAAGAAAATCTAGAGTTTTAGGCAAAAAAACCTAGTCATGACTTTGAGCATTAACTCACAACCTTAACTCAAATGTGGGCCCCTCAAAAAGGTCTAAAAAACCATTTTTAGGAAAAAAAGGGTGAGTCACTGTAGCACCCTTATCCTGTAATCTATACATATCACTTTATCCATCTCATTACACATGTATTCTGTGCAACATAAACATATACCAATTACACCTAGAACATATAATCAAACTTAATATATAAGAGTGCTATACTTTTAAAAACTTTTCAATGTACGTTACAGTCTCTTTACAAAATATAACATCTATTTAACATCTTTATAATATACAAATAGCCCGAAAATAAAATCTATAACTATCTCTCTTGTTGACTTGAGTTGGCCATCCAGCTGCAGATATCACCCAAACAACCTACACGGATGAAACACCCGTGCTAAGCTATAAAGCTTAGTGGGGAATAAAAACATGAGGACGACCTCTTTTAAAGGTCGTCAAAATGCAAATACATACAATTATACCCTTAAAGTCTAACACATCAAGTTTACTTTGGATTCTTGTATGTTATTCTTATCTAATCACTTGACTTACCAATCTTTCTTGATTATTTATCAGATTACTCATGTGTTGACTTATTATCTTACTTACATCTCAAATATAAATCATATACAGTTCACCAGTTACAAGTTTATAAGTGACTTATCGTTACATATAAGATATTGCATATCATTTCCCAATAGAAACAATTAAATGAGTAATTATAAGAAAAATCATACAAGACCATGTAACAATTAAAAGACATCACTAACATACAACCTTATACATATCTCTTACATTTCGATATCCAAATAAATCAAATTCACAATTTATGAGTTCATAGTTCACTAATTATTACCGTATAGTGAGTCATACCTACCACTTATCTCATTTACTCAAAACTCAATAAATATCATGTATTGGTGGTGATATACCTTTACATATCAACACTTTAGCAAAACAACACATTTTATAAGTACAATTTCATGTATCATGCATTCCTAAATGTACAATTTAGCATCCACAAATTTCTATTTTCAAATATTGATCTACATACATATATATAAGTATATGCATTAATCTAATATATGCATTAGAAAACTCATAAACATATGCCTTACTATACTGAAGTAGACTATGATGCAACTATACTATAGCTTAGCCTGCTTAAGTTTTAAAAGTGGATAACGGGATCGGTGGATACCCGAGGGTATCAAACGGTGGATATCCGAAGATATCAAAACTATGGACCCAATCAGGGCCAACTGTATGGTGGACCGGTCAAGGACCCAAACAGGGTCATGGAACAACCCAAATGGCTGTGCAAGATCCAGCAGGATCAACTATACTGTGGACCTAAAAAGGTCGAATGTGGCAGCTGCAATTCCCTATAGGCGCCTATCTATCCACAATTGAACTCTAAAAGCAGGCAAATATATCTCTTTACTTTATTTTCCAAATGTTGCTTTACTTTGTTCAATCATATACATATGTGTATGTCAAAACCCATGTATAATGATGTCCAAGGTAATCGTATCCATGTTCATGTAATACTTTCTTTAAACATGTGATCATACACATTATTGAGTATTGCTATTTTCTACTTGAAATTAGTTCAAGGAATGATCCCTTTTCAATCATGCATTTATATACATAGTAGTATAAATCTATTCATGGCTATGAGCAGGATAATCATAATCATATACATGTACAGAAATAATTTTCTATAACACTATATCATGCTCATGATTAAACATCTTTGTTCCATGCTTTACTTTTTTGTCATTGTATACGTCTAGGTATCTTACATACATACGTGTATATATATATATATATATATACATAACATATCATGTCATGTCATATCATGTCATGCACACCTTAGGTTTAATACCTTACAATACTTGAAACTTGCTTTACAACATGTAACTCTCTCACATACCATCTTATATGACATTCAAGTATTTATACATGAATATACCTAATTGCTCTCTCATGCTTAAGCATAACAATTCATATTCATAAAATATGTAAGCATGTACATGTTATCTCAACTAAATAATAAGTATAATATTTTATACATTTGTTATATGACATGTTTTAATTAACTATGCAATACCATCATATATTCTTAAACACATGTTGTTTATATAAATTTCATTTATCATGCTTGTACAACTAATTATACAATTTTGTACATGTATGTGATCATAAATAAGAAATACCCAATCTCTAGTGCATAAGCATGTAAATACATCTTATAGCACAATCCACACGTTTTTTTCTTTGCTCATGTAAATAATCAATTAAAAGTTATACCTTTATTAGTGTACATACATGTATACACCATCTCATAAAATATAAACAATTGCAATCATGTTATTTGCTCAATTATCGATAATTAATGTACTTCCATCTAACCATGCTTTATCCATTATTTTCTTTTCATACAGCAATACTTTCAATTTTATTGTCATTGTAATTTTACTTTTGGCATGAGCATAGAGGCATAACATATAATCCTTCTATAGCGTTATATTCATATTATTTCAAGTAGGTAAACAATAACTTACCTAAACATTGCAATCACCATACACATTCTTCATCACATAATCATGCCTAATACTTTACATTTATATATTATTATATAGTTTATACATTTAGTTCCCTTTGTGCGCTGCTATAATAGAAAAATACTCAAAAGATGTTTAAAATGGTTCTTGGCAAACTCAAATAACAATTATGCATAGAGACAGAATTTCAAGTTCATTTTGAAACCTATTTATTTCATATCTAAAGACATTTATGGTCTAAATTATCTTTTAAAATCATGATTCATTATGTTTCTAGTTTCAGGAACATTAAAAATAACATCAATATCATTTTTTTACTTTTTAAAATATTACAAAAACATTGAGAACTGTTCCTGAAAATAATGTTGTCAACAGTCCCGATTTTAGGTTACTTTTTTGACATATTTAGAGACACAAAAAAAAAATCATGATTTCTCCATAAAAATTGTAGAAATTTAAGTCTAGTTTCATTATAATTTTGAATCATAGCATTTTGACCTCTACAAAATTAATTATGCACAAAATACTGCAAACTGTCCACTGAAAAAGTGCTGTCAACAGTTCCGAATTCGAGTCACTCTTTGACATATTTAGAAACGGAATCAAATTATGCTTTCTTCACAAAAGTTGTAGATAAATAAGTCTAATTTCATCAAAATTTTTAATCATCTCATTTAAACCTCTATAAAAAGAGATACACTCAAATTACTACAGTCCATTCTCATTTCCTATGCAGCACTTTACTGCACCCAATTCAGTTTTTATCACCAATTAATAAATTCATATAATAAAATAGGTACAGAATTTAAACAACCTTCCTTCATGAAAATGATGCTCCTATGAGTCTATTTTAACCAGAATTTTGTTTCAATGGATTTCGACTACTCAATAAATATTTATAGGAAAAATACTGTAACATGTTCTTAACAACTAGGTAGCAGTTCAGTCCGAATTTTAAATTAATTTTAGGAGCACTTAGAGGCAGAATTAAATATAGGTTTCTTCTACAAAATTTTAGGTCCAAATCTTAAGAGTAAGTAACAACTGAGTTTACTCAAATCAGAGTTTTAAAATTCAAGATATCCACAAAATTCCAAAACTGGTTCATAGAAACTTAACTTAGAATTTCAAATTCATTAACTTTTCTTCTTTCAAAGGATACTGTTTTGGGCATTTTTGAGGACCTTAGAGGCAGAATTTCATTATTTCTATTTCTATAACATTTGTAGGCACAGAAGTCTCGGTTCTAACCCAACTAATAACATCAAATTCGGAGTTCA
This sequence comes from Excoecaria agallocha, assembly GCA_037975025.1. Classification (NCBI taxonomy): domain Eukaryota; kingdom Viridiplantae; phylum Streptophyta; class Magnoliopsida; order Malpighiales; family Euphorbiaceae; genus Excoecaria; species Excoecaria agallocha. The sequence continues at coordinate 15,809,671 of CM075821.1, read as the reverse complement.
AAAACTCAACTTATGATCAAATTAGTCATTGGAGGTCAATCAGAATTTCTGGACAGCACTTTCACATTAATGTCTAATATCTTAATTTAAGTCAATATACTTATAAAATCCATAATCAACACAATATTAATGCATGCAAGAAATAATAGTTCCCAAACCTGGACATGCAACTCAAATCTTCTTTAAATTCTCCTTTTTCTTTCACTATCTTCTTCTTAATGATCTTAGTTTTCTCCTTCTTTTCCTTTCACAATAATTTCATCAATTAACACAAATTTCAGCATCTAACTCAATCTACTATTAACCAAAACAATAAGATGGAGAAGGAGAAGAAGAATCATCAAATTAAATTAATTACCTTGTAGACATACACTAATTTGTTCTTCAAAAATCCACATGCAAGAATTCTTCAATGATTTTTCTTAAAGATTAACCAAGAGCTTAAGAGAGGAGAATGAAGAAATTATATATTTCCCTCTCTAAATGGCGTTCTCCACCTTCCCTATTCTTGGTTTTCTCTTTCATTCCACTAGCAAAAAGACTACTTATAATAGTTAGGGAAAATTCCCTTTTTGATCCCTTGAAAATTTGCATGTTCCACTAACTTCTTCCTATCTTTTGCATGTTACACTTTTGCCTTTCATCTTTTTGCATGTTATAAAGTGACCCCCTCCACTAACTCTTCTTCTTAAATTATCCTCTCAAATGTCTCCTTCATTCACATTAGGCCCTAAAGATGCTGAATTTACAAAATGACCCCTAAACTAATACTTTATACTTCAATTACACCCTTGAATATTATTAAACCAACAATAATAATTTAATTATGACCTTATAAAATTCATACCATATAATTTACATATTTATCACATAATTATTGATAACTTAATAATATTTTTGCCCCAATTAATAGTTTAGCTCTTAATAATTCATCAAATAATGCTTAATTAGGCTTTAATAATATGTAATTGCCCTTGAATTCTACTAGGGCCTATTTTGGGTCCTTACAGTCACGGTCCTGGGCCATGACTCGCTAGTGAGTCACAGCCTTGGTTCAGGGCTGTAACTCATTTCTGAGTCAATCCAGGGCCTACAAATGCACTCATTTTGCCCATTCTAGAGAGAAAAATGCATACATGCCAATAAAACACCATTTTTTTACGTTCAAAGTTCATAATGAAATAGCATTATCATAATCAAGTAACCCTAATAGAGGCTAACTCAAGCCTAATGTCTATAGTTACCCATAAAAAGGATTTGGTCACTTATAGGAAGGATTCAGTTACCTATCGAAAGGATTTCACCACTTATAGAAAGGACTTCACCACTTATAGAAAAGGACTTCATTGCCTGTGGAAAGGGCTTTATTATCTATAGAAAGGATTTGATTGCTTGCAAAAAAGACTTTACCGCCTGTAGAAAGGATGTCATCACTTGTGAAAAGGACTTTATTGCTAGTAGAAAGGACTTGATCACCTGTAGAAATGACTTGACTGCTTGTAAAAAAAACTTCTTTTGGGGTAGATCATGATTGAGACTTGAGAACCTGGTTGGCAGTGCAGGCAAGCATATACTACATCTTGAGACAAGTGAAGATTGTACCAGCCTTTAGAACACCTTGCAATTGAAAGCCTATTGGGTTGCCCCTTAGGGAATTTATTTGTGTTTTACCTACAAAAACTAAGTTATTGTTTTTTTTTTAATTTTTGTTTATGTTTCGTTTGCTGTTGTTTTTGCTTTTTTAAGTGTTTCAAGTGTGTGTATTTACACTTCATATGGACTTTGCATTTTTACAATATGGGTAGATTTTGAATTTGTACAGTTTTGGAGTATTTCAAGGCCTTGAAACTTTTAGCATGTTGGGCATTTACATAATTTGTATTCTTTGTACACTTGAATTTTATGGTGTATTTAAAGGAGTTTTGTACATTTAAGGAGTTAGAGTTTTTGTGCATTTGAGGAGTTTGAATTTTTGTACATTTGAATTGTTGTACATTTGAATTATTATATATTTTAATTTTTGTATATTTAAATTGTTGTATATTAACAGTACAGTGGGTTCAAGTGTACATTTTAGAATAAAGAGTCTTACCTGATTACCTCCTAGCAAAGGTGTATGTGAAGATCTAGCTCCTCGAAGGACCTTCCTTTTTTTTTTGCATGATCTCCACTTCCTAGGATTTTGCCTTTGAGCAAGATGGTTGTCTTCTTGTAATTGCCCCTAGTATGATGTGATTAGATGACCTCACTTTTTAAAATATTCCCCGAGATTGGTATGATTTTTCCCATAGGAGCTTTATTTTGATTTAAGGGACCATCACCTTAAGTTGTCTTGTGATCAACTTCAATGTGTAAAGTGTATTTGCATTTTCCTTACAAGAAATTACTCATGTGAGTATGTGCAGAAAATTATATATGTGTAAGAGATTATACATGTGTAGTAAATTGTGCAAAATGCACAATCTTATATGTGAGCTATTTGTGGCAATTGTTACATATGATGTGTACAAAGTGTTGCTTGCCAAGAAGTGTCCAAACCTTAAAGTAATTGTAACCTACCAAATACATTAAACTTGAATTTTAATCATCCTTGAATAAGTTGAGCAGACCGCATTCTTAACTAGTTTAATCTCAATAAGAGAAATTAAGGAATCATTTTAAATGAGGGAATAGCAAAATAGGCATACAAACACCAAGGTCTACTAACCCAACAAATAAGCATAAAGAATACTTAGGAATTTCTATATATGTGTGTGCTGAAGAACAAAACAAAATTTTTATGCTTTGAAAACAAATTCAAGATGCAAAATTGAGGATGAGACTTAACTCAAATGCATAAATGCATTCATGGCTTCCCGCTCGAAGCTTAAGAAGCATTGTATGCCTCTTCTTACATACCAAACCTTACTTGAAGATCATCTTCCCTAGGTTGGATGAAACTAAATCCAAAATCAGGAGGCCTTACATTAGTTGAAATGTTAGGCTTGGGTGAATGGCTGTCAAAGAAAGGTCAAGTTGCTAAAGGAACATGACCACTATACTTTCTTGCTTGGTATGGGGACCACACTCTACCTATTAGCTTGATTATCAAATCACCCTCACACTTGGCTTTGGTCATTTTTACTTTATCAGAAATTGTTCAAAGGGAATTCATTGAAAATTCCCTTTTCCTTTCATTATTTTTCTTATGATGGCATTATTTGTGAGGGTTTTTTTTTTCACTTCCCTCTTCCTTCTTTTGCTTTATTTCTCTTCTTTTTATTTTTTTCTTCTTTTTATTTTCCTTTAGCATATTCATTTCATCAAATAACTTGAGCTTTTATGAATGAACTTTATACAAAGGACTGGTAGAAATTAATCTTCCCTATTCTTGAAATGTGAAGTTGGCTTGATCATAGTGGTCATCTTCCTAAGGGGAAGCCAAAATCATTTTGGATTAAGTGGTCTCTTTAGTGTGTAACAATAAAATAAGCACTCATTTAGCATGATTAAAATATAGGCTCAATGGGTTTGCAAGCAACAATGAAATCTGGGGAGGAGAGAGTCATTTAGAGAGCTATATAAAGATGTGTTGCTTGAATCATTTTCTAGGTTTTGCATCATCCTAGGGTTACTTTTATGAGTAATCAGAAAGGTTTTAATGCTTTTATTGTGTTTTACCTATGCCATCTTCATTTTCTCCACGAGCTCTTATCAACCTAGTTACCCATTGAAAGGATTTTAATGCCTTTTAAAAGGACTTTATACTCATAGTGAGACTTTAAATGCCTCTCAAAGAGGACTTTGATATTTTTTTTTGCTTCAAAAAGACTTTGAATGCCTCTTAAATAGGACTTTGGATTTAAGTTTTTAGTGATTGCCTGTAAGCAGATGGATTTTAAAATTTTTCAATGCCTCCCTTAAGAGGAATTTGGTTACCTTTTGAAAAGATTTTGTTACCTTTAGAAAGGATTTGGATCACCTATAGAAAGGATTTTGGTTACGTATGGAAAGGATTTTGGTTACCTATAGAAAGGAATTTGGTTACCTGTGGAAAAGATTTTGGTTCCTATAAAAAAAGTTTTGGTTTTCGACAAAAAGGTTTTGGTTACCTGTAGAAAGGTTTTGATTTATGTGTAGAAAGGTTTTGGTTACCTAAAGAAAGGTTTTGAGTTACCTATGTGAAGGATTTAGTCACTTATGGAAAGGATTTGGTTACCTGTGGAAAGAATTTGGTCACTTGTGAAAAGGATTTGGGTCACCTGTGGGAAGGATTTGGTTACCTATGGAAAGGATTTGGCTACCTGTAGAAAGGATTTTGGTTACCTGTAGAAAGGATTCAGGTTACCTATGGAAAGGAATTTAGGTTACCTATGAAAAGAATTTTGGCTCCTATAAAAAGGTTTTGGTTTCCTATAAAAAGGTTTTGGTTACCTATAGAAAGGTTTTTTTTTATCTAAATAAAGGTTTCGGTTTACCTATAGAAAGGTTTTGGTTACCTAAAGAAGGTTTTGGGTTACCTATGGAAAGGATTTAGTAACCTATGGAAACGATTTGGTTACCTGTGGAAAGGATTTGATTTACTTGTAGAAAGGATTTGGTCACCTATGAGAAGGATTTGGTTACCTGTGGAAAGAATTTGGGTCACCTGTGGAAAAGATTTGGTAACCTATGGAAGGATTTAGGTTACCTGTGGAAATGATTTGGTCACCTGTGGGAAGGATTCGGTTACCCGTGGAAAGGATTTCACAGCCTATAGAAAGGACTTCATCGCCTGTGGAAAGCACTTTGTCGCCTGTGGAAATGACTTCATTACCTGTAGAAAGGACTTTATTACTTGTAGAAAGGACTTTACCGCCTATGGAAAGGACTTCATTACCTATAGAAAAGACTTCATCAGCTATATAATGGACTTGATTTCCTGTAAAAAGGATTTGATTGCCTGTACAAAGGACTTTTTTTGGGGTAGATCATGATTTAGACGTTTAGACCTAGTTGGTAGTGTAAGCAAGTAGACACTACATTTTGAGATAAGTGAAGATTGTACCGACCTTTGGAACACCTTGTAAATGAAAGCCTATTGGCTTCCCCTTCAGGGAAATTGTTTGTGTTTTTCCTATAAAAATGAGTTGTTATTTTTTTCATTTTTGTTTGTGTTTTGTTTGTTATTGTTTTTGCTTTTTTTAGTGTTTTGAGTGTGTGTATTTCCACTTCATGTGGACTTTTCATTTTTATTATATAGGTAGATTTTGAATTTATATAGTTTTAAAACATTTCAAGGCCTTAAAACTTTTAGCGTGTTGGGCATTTACAAAATTTGTACTCTTTGTACTTTTGAATTTTATGGTGTATTTGAAGGAGTTTTGTACATTTGAGGAGTTGGAGTTTTTGTGCATTTAAAAAGTTTAAATTATTGTAAATTTGAATTATTATATAGTTGATTCATTGTATAATAGAATTTTTGTATATTTAAATTGTTGTATATTTATTGTGTGGTGGGTTCAAGTGTGCATTTTAGAATAAAAAGTCTTACCTGATTGCCCCCCCAGCAAGGGTGTATATGGATGATCTAGCTCCTCAAAGGGCTTTCCTTTTTTATGGATTTGCATGATCTCCACTTCTTAGGGATTTTGTCTTTGAGCAAGATGGCTATCCTCTTGTAATTGCCCCCTATATGAATTGAGTATATGACCCCAGTTTTTGAAATACTCCCCTAAATTGGTATGATTTTTCTTATAAGAGCTTTATTCTGATCTGAGGGACCGTTTTCTAAAGTTGTACTGTGATCAACTTCAATGCGTAAAGTCCATTTGCATTTTCCTTATGAGAAATTACTCATGTGATTATATGAAAAAAATTATAAATGTGTAGGAGATTATACATGTGTAGTATATTGTGCAAAACACACAATCTTATATGTGAGCTGTTTGTGGCAATTGTTATATGTGATGTGTACAAAATGTTACTTACTAAGAAGTGACTAAACCTTAAAGTAATTGTAACCTCCAAATACTTTAAACTTGAATTTTATCTATCCTTGAATAAGTTGAACGGACCACATTCTCAGCTAGTTTAATTTCAATTAGAAAAATTAAGGAATCATTCTTAATGAAGGAATAAGAAAATAAGCACAAAGCATACTCAACAACATCCATGTATATGTGTGCTGAAGGCCAAAAACAAAATTTTATGCTTTGAAAACAAATTCTGGATGCAAAATTAGGGATGAGATTTAACTTGAATGTATAAATGCATCAATGGCTTCCCGCTCGAAGCTTAAAAAGCACCATATGCCTTTTCTTACATACCAAACCTTGCTAGGAGGTCATCTCCACTAGGTTGGATGAAACTAAACCTAGAATTAGGAGGACTTACATTGATTGTAAATTTAGGCTTTGGTGAATGGTTTTTAAAGAAAGGTTAAGTTGCTAGAGGAATATAACCACTATTCTTTCTTGATTGGCAGAGGGACCATGCTATACCCATTAGCCTAATTATCAAAGCACCCTCACATTTGGCTTTGGTCATTTTTACTTTATCAGAAATTGTTCAAAAGGTAGTCGTTGAAGATCCCCCTTTCCTTTCATTATTTTCCTTGTTATGGTGTTATTTGTGAGGGTCTTTTTCCTTTTCCTTTTCCTTTTTTTTTTACTTCATTTCTCTTCATTTCTTTATCTTTTCTTCTTTTGTTTTTCCGTTAGCAAATTCATTTCATCAAATAACTTGATCTTCTATGAATGAACTTTATACAAAGGACTAGTAGAAATTAATCTTCCCTATTCTTGAAATGTGAAGTTGGCTTTATCATAGTGGTCATCTTTTTAAGGGGAAGCCAAAATCATTTTTGGTTAGGGGTTCTTTAGTGTGTGTAACAATAAAATGAGCACTGTTAGTTCTAAATCCATAAGCGCACGGTTTACTGATTATAGTACTTAAGATATTGTTGTGTCACACTCGCAACTCCTTATGTACTCATGACAAGACTTCTTCATTTGCTTGATTTTTATCTCTTTTCTTTATTATTAGCTCCTTTACTCCCTACACACACTTACAACAAAAAACACATAAAGCACCATGTTTCACATAAAAACTTAATTAAAACTAAATATTTACTTCACAAAAACATTCACAAATTATGCATGAATTAACCCACATCAATTCCCCACACTTAACCTTTGCCTGTCCTCAAGCAAAATTCTAATGCAAGAAAACAACACCAAGCAACAAATAAAACACATAAAAACATTCACACAGTTATGGAGCTTACATTAATATTTGATAGACTTTTGGAAACAACATGTTATAACCTTCATCTCTCAATAAATTAATCTTAATTTACAAATTACCAAGTAATACCATTGTCTATCCAACTCAACAACAACGTACATTTGGAGAATTAGGAAATTGCAAAGCACAAGAATACATACACTTAAGAAATTGAATATCCTAACACATGTATAGACTATTTTATACAAAATATTTCCTAAAGCAACTCTCACTCAAACAATTTGTTATTTCTTCACTCAAATGTTTAGGGATTAGTGTTTCGCTCTTTCCTTTAATATGTCATTACATACAACAAGCTTGTAAATGAATAAACATCTCTACTACTAGCACAAGTCAAATGCATGAAATCAAAGGGTCTTATTCAAGGTCGTAACTTGGCTTAGGTAAAGGTAAGTCACATTTTTGGTTAAGTAGCTCATATTGTGTAGAGAAAAAGTGATCACCATATCACAAGAGACTTAAAGTAACAACATAGCATGATCACATTTACTTTTAACTACTATTTGATCTCCCTTAACATTGTCCAAATATTGCACTGGTTTTCTTCTTCTTTGAATCATTTTTTCTCTTTTTCTATTTCTTTTTTTTTTCTTTTCCTTTTTTTTTTACTAATGGACTTATCAAAGAAAGTGAGAGGGAGCCAACTATCTTTCATGCTTACACCTAACAAGAATTGTCTCAAATGATATAGCAATCCTAATCCTCTAAACATAAAGGGTGCCAAAAGAAAGGTTTATTGTTCAAAAATTGGATTAAGGCTATCTATGTGCTTAACAACAAAAATTGGCTAAAAGCTCAAAATTGGCTACCTAAAGTCAAAAAGAGTTAGTTAAGCAAGTTAAATTGGCTATTTTCTAGTGCCCTTATCATTTCTCATGCAAAAACTCACACTAAATGTAATCTCGAAGTTTACTAAAAACAAGTTCTAGAGGATATGGCATATCAAGGCTCTCATATAAAGAAAAATATCAATGTAAAAGGCTTCAAAAGCTCACTTAACTATAGGTCAAATTACTCTAAGCAATGATTTACCAAAATAATTATATTTGCACGTGAAAAGATAATCAACTTAAAAAGAACCTATACTAAAGTGTTTTGCCAAATCATAACCCTCACTATGCACATAAAGATGTCAAAGTAAAATAACCACTGATATTCCTCAAGCATTTTGCTAACTAGACCAAAAATTGAAAAAATTAGGTTATCTCATGTACATGCCACCAAATATACATCAACTACAAAAGCTCCAAAACCACGCAAACTGACAATAACCTAAACAATTTAACATGCATATAAAAACAACACAAATGAAAATACAATGTAATCATACTAATTACAATCTAATACATATTTACACATTACATATACACCTCCCCACACTTGAAGGACATAATGTCTCCATTGTGCAAAGAAATAAAAGAAACACCACATAAGCATAAACAAAAGAAATCACAAAAACACAAACCATATATAGACAAAAAAAAAGAAAATATAAAAGTAAAAACAAAAATAAACAAAAAGGAGTAAAGTATTGCCCTTATGTAGCTCCACTAGGCAAATCTAGTGGAGAGGGGCTGAAATCGACATTGTTTCTTCTAAAACAGGATAACAACTTCTTGCTTAGACTTTTATGACTCTTATGCATATCCTTAAGGCTTGTCTCTATATGGACCACCTTGGCTTCCAAACTCTTATTGTACTCATCTATTTTGTCCAATTGATCTAACACCTTCTGCCACTCTAAGGAACTCCCTCCTTCACTAGTAGAAGAATCATCCTCATTCTCCTCCTCACTTGCACTAGTAGCAATATCATCATCAACAGCAATAGGGGATTGATTTCTTCCTCCTTCATCACTGCCACATCTTTCTTCATAAGAGAAAAATGTAAAGGGATAGCCACCACGCTTCAACAACCTAGAATTCAATAAGAATTTGACATCCATCATAGTGACAACCTCATTCTCCTTAGGCTCAAATCCCTACAATTATCCCAAACAACCTAATACAATTCTAGTGACCATATGCCCCATGTCTACACTCTTGGTCTTGGCAATGGAACCATGATATAAACCATCAAAAATAAAGTCAATAGAGCAAGGTATCTTCTTTGCTTGAATAAGGGACAAAACAAACAAATCTTTGGCTTGAACTTTGTTACGCTCTACTCTATAAAATAAGGCATGGCATAAAAACTTATAAAACAATAACAGAACATTATCTTTATTTTGCGTATTTTCAGAATTCATGTTATTAAAATGAGGCAAACCAGACAATTTTTTCCACACATCAGAAGCAATAAACAGTTAAGGTACAAAAGTTTGGCCATTCAAAGGAAAACCAAACCACTTATGCATTTCCTTAAAATAAAAAATATATTCAATTCCTTCATACCTAAATTTCATTTTTATCTTCTTATCATCCATATAAGATAAAGTAACAAAGAATTCAATAGCTCAATCCTTTTTAACAGGTAATTTCATATTCACAAATTTCTCCCATTTCATGTATTTAATATATTTGCCAAAGCAAAGTCTAAATACCACATACCCACATATTATTTCTTAGAGAAAAATTTAAAATTTTAACCTTCAATCTCACTATAAATTTGAAATGGAGAATCATACATATCTTAGTGAATAGTGGTTCCCCTAGCTAGTTGAGAAGAACTCCCAACAGTCTTCCTTTTGGCCTTGTTTGTGTTAGCCATAGTCTTCAATCTCACCATGTTGAATAAACAAAACGAGTGCAAACTCACAAATAAACAAGCTAAAACTAAAAAAGTTGAAGAAAACAAAATAAAAGAAATGAGAAATAAGAGAGGAAGAGGGAAGAAAAGTTGAGAAAAGTCTAAAGAAAGAGGGCAAAAGCTATTGAAAATGATAGTTTAGGATTCCAAAACCTATTTATAAGGAAAAATGGACCATTGCAATAGTTGGAAACCACCTTAAAAATTCAAAATCTATGCTTTATCATGCTCTCTACAGAATACAGTCCGTTATTCATCGTGCTCATGATACAATTCATGCTCGCAACAGAACCCAACCTAGAAATTCCTCCTTACATGGTCGTGCTTGCGACAGAAATGAAATTTTGAAAACTTTTGAAAAATAACAACTAATGAAATTTATCACACTTAAACATTAACAAATATTTAAAATAAAACACCACTTAAACTTAAAACATTAAAAATGAAAAATAAAAGTAAAATACATTTAAAAATACATATATAAAAATAGATAGAAAGAGTTAGTAAACAAGATTTCAATGATTAACCACCTTAAGAGAGACACAAGAAACCTCTCTACCATGAAAACATCCTTCCAAGTACACCTTACATCTTTGACCATTAGCTTTGAATAACTCACCTTTATCATTTTTAAGTTCCAAACACCTATGGTTAAACACTTGAGTTACAAGAAATGGCCCACTCTAACGAGATCTTAATTTTCCAGGAAATAACTTCAATCTAGAGTTAAAGAGTAGAACTTTATCTCCCACTTTAAAAATTTTACACTTAATATGAGTATCATGCCATTTCTTTGTCCTTTCCTTATAATTCTAGCATTCTCAAAAGCACTAAGTCATAACTCATCCAATTTATTCAATTGCAAACACCTTCGCATACCATCTTATTTGAGATCAAAATTTAAAGCTCTAATAGCCCAATAAGCTCTATGTTCACATTCTACAAACAAATGACATATTTTGCCATACACTAACCTATATAGAGTCATACCAATAGGTGTTTTAAAAGCTATTCTATATGCCCAAAGTGCATCATCTAATTTATGCATCCAATCCTTACGTGAACTAGAGACACTCTTCTCTAAAGTCCATTTCAATTTTTTATTAGAAATCTCTACTTGACCACTTGATTGTGGATGATAAGGTGTAGTCACTCTATGATACACCCCATACTTATACAATAATGACTCAAAAGATCGATTTATAAAATGCCTACCTCCATCACTTATAATGGCATGAGGCACTCCAAACCTTGAAAATAATTTCTTTAAGAACTTAACAACTACTTTCGAATCATTGGTTGGGGAAGCTTTGGCTTCTACCCACTTGGACACGTAATCCACTCCAACTAATATGTAATTTTGACCCAATGATATAGGGAAAGGACCCATTAAGTCTATACCCCATACATCAAAGACCTCTACTACCAAAATATTTGTTAAGGGCATTTTATCCCTTGTACCTAAATTTCTTGTCCTTTTCCATTTGTCACACTGGGCCACAAACTTATTTGCATCTTGAAACAACATTGGCCAATAGAATCCACATTCAAAAACATGAGCTGCTGTCTTCCCACTACCATTATGAGATAAAATATCAAGATACTCATCTCTACTTACACATCAATGCAAAACTCCATCTCCACAAACTTTGAACAAATATGGCTCTTCCCATAGATAATGTTTGATATCATAGAAAAACATCTTCCTTTGCTGAAAAGATAAACCATAAGGTATAATTCCTTCATCAGGAAACTCCTCATTTATTTCATCATCATCACCTATAGGCCATCCTCATTCTATAATCTCGATAAATGATCAGCCACTTAATTCTCACTACATTTTTTTATCTCGTATTTCTATGCCAAATTCTTGTAATAAGAGAACCTAGCGAATTAACCTAGGTTTAGCATCCTTCTTAGCAAATAAATATGTTAAAGCCGCATGATCCATAAAAATAATAACTTTAGATCCCAACAAGTATGATATAAATTTATCACAAGCAAACACAACAACACGCATTTCTTTTTATGTGGTTGTATGATTCAATTGAGGACCTAAAATAGTGTGACTAGAATAATAAATAACATATAACTTTTTATCCTTCTATCGACCTAAGAAACATCCTACAGCTAGGTCACTTGCATCACACATTATCGCAAAAGACAAGTTCCAATCCAATGAAAATATGATAGGTGTACTTATGAGAGCTTTCTTTAATTTCTCAAAAGATACTAAGTATGCATCATTAAAATTGAAAGGAACATCTTTTATTAAGAGATTTATCAATGGCTCTGCAATTAAAGAAAAATCCTTAATAAATCTTCTATATAAACAAGTATGTCCTAAAAATGACCTCACACCCTTTAGTGTAGTAGGTGGAAGTAATTTCTCAATTAATTCAGTCTTAGCCCTATCTATCTCAATCCCTTGCCCTAAAATTTTGTAACCTAATACACTTTTTTCCTCAACCATAAAATGACATTTCTCCTAATTTAGCACTAAATTTATCTCCTCATATCTAGCTAAGACTCTATGTAGGTTATTTAATCAAAGCTTAAATGAATCTACATACACAGAAAAATAATCCATAAATACTTCTATTATCTCCTCAATCATATCACCAAAAATAGAAGTCATGCACCTTTGAAAAATTGCAGGTGCATTACACAAACCAAAAGGCACTTCCTATATGCAAAGGTACCATAAGAAAAAGTAAAAGTAATCTTCTCTTGGTCACTAGGGTAAATAAAAATTTGAAAATAACTCAAGAAACCATCAAGAAAGCAATAATGGGAATGACCAGCAATCCTTTCTAACATTTGATCTATAAAATGGTAAAGGAAAATGATCCTTCCTAATGGCTGTATTAAATTTTCTACAGTCAATGAAAACCCTCCACCCCGTGGTCATTCTAGTAGGAATCAAGTCCCCATTCTCATTCCTTACTATAGTCATCCCCCCTTCTTAGGCACACATTGAATAGGACCAACTCATTCACTATCCGAAATAGGATAGATAATCCCAACATCTAACAATTTAATGACTGTTTTTTAACCACTTCTTTCATGTTAGGATTTAACCTTCTTTCCCTATCTACCTTAGATTTATGGCCTTTTTCGGTATGAATTCTATGCATGACCATATTTGGGCTAATTCCCTTTATATATGAAATTTGCCAACCTATGCTTCTAATACTCTTCCTAACCGCTTGTAATAACAACTCCTCTTGCTTTCGCATAAGTCTATTAGAAATAATAATTGGTAAAGTAAAATTTACTCCAAGAAACACATACCTTAAATGATTAGGTAACTCTTTTAATTCCATATTAGGAGCACTTACAATTGATGGAGGTAATGGATCCTCACTCTGATGCAAAATTTCTGGCTTGTGAACACCTTGATTCACCTCATTATTGTTCTCTTCATGATGAGATTTTTCCATGAAAACTTCAATCCCTAACATTTCATATACACATTCATTAATTACATCAACCTTCATGCATACGTTTTCTTCCATAGGATATTTTAGTGCTTTGTCCATATGGTACTCTACACTATCATTCCCTACTCTTAAGATTAATTTACCTTCTAACATCTCAACCAAAGCCCTACCAATATTCGTGAAAGATCTACCCAAAATTAATGGGCAATCAACATCATAAGCAAAGTCAAGTATCACAAAATCAGCTGGTAAAATAAACTTATCAACCTTAACTAATACATCCTCAATAATACCATATGATTTCTTTAAAGATTGGTCAGCAAGTTTTAACAACATAGAAGTAGTTTTCACATCTTCTAGACCTAATTTCTTAAAGATGGATAGTGGCATGAGGTTAATACTAGCCCTTAAATCACAAAGACATCGAGGAAACTCTATATCCCCTAAAGTACATGTAATAGTAAAGCTACCAGGGTCTTTAAATTTAGTTGGTAAGTTATTGGTTATAATTGAACAACAATCCTTAGTCAAAGCAATAGTGGCTACATCCTCCCAACTTCTTTTTTTAGAAATTAAATCTTTCAAAAATTTAGCATAATTGAGAACTTGGGTAATAGCTCCAACAAATGACAAGTTAATATGTAAATTCTTTAATTTATCTAAAAGGTTAAGAAATTACTTATCCGTATCCTTCTATTTCAAATGTTGAGAAAATGATGGACGAGGTTGATACACCTTCCTTTGAAATTTCCCTATGTCGCACTCGCGTCAAGTGTCATGTTTGTGATATTACTCAGACTCATTTCTGTCAAGCTCATGGGTTTTATCATGCTCGCGATAGAAGCTTTATCTTCCTCCTGAATTTCCTACAAAACTCCATTCTTGTTAGCTAAAAAATTATTTACATATGACTTACCTGACCTGAGTGATATGGCCTTCAACTACTCTCGTGGGTTATCCTTTGTGTTGCTTGGAAGGCACCTTTAAAGTCTTAAAGGTAGTGCACTCACTAACTGACTCATTTGAACCTCTAAATTATGTATGGATGATGATTGATTCTCTGCTATTTGATCAAACTTAGACTCTAACCTCTTATAGTTTTCATCTTGAGAGTTAAGCTTTAAATTAATACCCTCTAAGAACCTATCCATTTTAACCTCCAAAGCACCAAATCTATCTTGCCCTAGCTAAAAACCTATATTTCCTTTGTTTTGGCCATTCCTCTAAGAAAAATTAGGATGGTTTCTCCAACTAGGATTATAAGTGTTGGTATATGGGTTTTCATGCCTTTGACCTTACACAAAACTCACTTTTTCCTCTGTACTAGCCAAACCTACCCCATAACTTTCACTCACATGCCTTTGTTGACCATAAAGGGTACAACCATTTGATGGGATTCCTCTCATACTCAAATTTTTAATTTTATGTGACAATGCAGTAACTTGGGCTTGTAAAGTCACAACTGAATCTATAGAATGGACTCCTTTAGTAGGGGAAGGAGGTGATACCTTGGCTCTTTTTGTAGGCCATATATAATTTTTTATTAACATTTCCTCCAACAACTCAAAGGAAGTATCTGTGGTCTTCCTCATAAGACATCCTCCAACAGCCACAATAATGGTTCCTCTAGTGGTGGGGTTTACACCATTGTAAAAGGTCTGTATAAGTAACTCCTTTGGAAGATTATGATGAGGGCAACTTCGCAATAATTCCTTAAACCTTTCCCATATCTCATACAAAGATTCATTATTTTGCTGCATGAAGGTAGTAATTTCTTTAATAATCTTAGTGGTCTTAGCCAATGGAAAATACTTTGAAAGAAATGCTTAAGCCAATTAATCCCAAGTGGTAATTGAACCTCTTGCAAGTGAGTTCAACCAAGCTTTTGCCTTATCCTTCATTGTAAAAGGAAAAAAGTTGAAGCTTAAATGTATTTGTAAAAACTCCATTTATCTTAAAAGTATCACAAATTTTAAGAAAGTTTGCTAAATAAGCATTAGGATCCTCATTTGGCAATCCATAAAATTGAATGTTATTCTAAACCATTTGCAAGAGAGGGTTTTATCTCAAATTGATTAGCATGTACTATAGGTCTTACTACTCTTTGTTAAGTTCCACTCAATGCAGGCGTAGCATAATCCATCAACCGTGGAGGATTATCTTTAGCCATGGTTGGTCTCTTATTGTTCGTTTTCTTTGGTTTCCAGTTACTTAACAAAAATCTTTCTATCTCTAGATTTAAGCGTTTAAGTTCTTCTTGAGAACTCCTTGTTCTAAGCATACACTTGAACTCCTAAATCTGTAATTCAAAACAAACAAACAAAAAAACAAACACTTATTAACTATTGTAATCCAAAATCTTGAATCAAGCATTACAATGGCAATCTACTCAAATATCTTTTATTTCCTCGACCACGATGCCAAAAACTTGTTAATGATAAATCCGTAAGTGCATGGTTTATCGATTATAGTACTTAAAATATTGTTCCTAGAGGGAAATAATGAATGATTACACACTATTACTCAATTCTTAATCTTGTTTACAATATTCAAGATTTGTTAAATCAACTAAAATCTATTTGACAACTAGAAATACTAATTTAA
This sequence comes from Excoecaria agallocha, assembly GCA_037975025.1. Classification (NCBI taxonomy): domain Eukaryota; kingdom Viridiplantae; phylum Streptophyta; class Magnoliopsida; order Malpighiales; family Euphorbiaceae; genus Excoecaria; species Excoecaria agallocha. The sequence goes on along the minus strand of CM075821.1, from coordinate 15,793,610 downwards.
CCTAGTTTATTGATAATTAAAGAAGGCAATTAAAGATTGACATTATAATGTATAAATTGAACTTAAACTAATTCTCCCAGTTAAATTTTAATCTTACAAAGCAAACCAAGTTGGATTAATGTCCTAATTCATTCTCTCGACATGAATTAGTTAATCTTAAAACATGAACATACAATTCTAACCCTTAATTCCCATTAATGAGTTAGTTAATTGTAAACACTTATTCTAAGATTTGAGAGCCAACTTATAGTAATTACTCTAATATCTTGATCTCTCAAGTGATATTTTGATAATGAATCTTTACTAGTTATAAGGGAGAATATATTTTTCAATCATATTCTCGCTTATATTATTCATGTATAAAATACTAACAAATAATTCTGCAAATAAGACTTAGTATATATTACTAAGAACTTGAAAGTTATAAACATTAATGTTTAAGTTCCTAAGTGAATATCATTTAACTAAATACAAGAAGAAATATAGATAAGAGATGGTAAAAATAAATCTCTAAACTCTTTTCCACTGTCTAAGTAGATCTTTTTCTTCTTACTTGCATTCTTCTCAAAAGATCAAACTAACAATGTACTAATTACATCAAAAGAAAAATAGGAATTGTTAATTGTTCTTTTCACAACTTGTGTGTATATATTTTTAACTACTTTTTGTGTCAATATATATTGGATTCCAATCCTTGTGTCCTTCAAAATTGCCCCTCCAGAAGTAGGCAACCCTTGATGGAATGACATGAATCTTCAAGTATCCTTTCAAAAGTAACCACCATAATTTCCTTTACTATTGCACCCGTAAAGGATGTCATACTCGTGATAGAGCATGCTCCATGTATCTTAACTTTTTTCTTTCTATGTTGACCTCCTACTTTAAAGCCTTGTTGTGTTATGCTCATGAGTCCTTCCGTGCTCATGATAGGACTTCTTCATTTGCTTGATTTCTACCTCTTTTCTTTATTTCCAGCTCCTTTACTCCCTCTACATAGTTACAACAAAAAAACACATAAAAGCACCAAGTTTCACATAAAACCTTAACTAAAACTAAATATTCACTTAACAAAAACATTGACAAATTATGCATGAATTAACCCACATCAAGTATGCATTCAGCATGCTTAAAATATAGGCTCAATGGGCTAACAAACATCTATGAAATCTGGAGACGAGAAAGTCATTTGGAGAGCTGTACAAAGAAGGGATGCTTGAATAATTTTCTAGGTTCTGCCTCATCTTAGGTTCACTTTGACGAGTAATCAGAAAGGTTCTAGTGCTCTTATTGAGTTTTACTCGATTCCCTTGAGCGCAAATAGTTTTTCTTTTATTTCTTAAACTGGTCTGAGGTGCTTAAATTTAGGAATTGCACGGTATAGCTAAGGCTTCAATGCAATTTAGCAGATAGAGATAAGATATGACTATTTGATACCACTAAATGTAACACCCTATACCCAGTCTGGTAACGAGCTGATTAAGAATGTCATAACTAATCCGTGATCAAGATATGAATAGGTAAATCAACAAAAAATTCCACCCAATTAATCAAGAATCTCACTTTTTAACTCTAAATGTCCTAAAAATTTTAGCAAAGTTTCCTTTATTTATAGTCAACCTCCTGTTAACACAAATGTAGAAGCAACATTTCTAAAATCAAACATAAATTTTCACAGCCTAAATCAGACTCCAACACAAAGTTTTTATCCTCTTTATACAAATAATAGTTTAAACCCAACTGTCATATTACTATTACCCAAATATTTTTGAGTTCAACAATCTAGTAAAACTTTTTTTATATAGGTATGTCAGTTACATGATGTTTAACTTTAATAAGACATCCATAAGTTACAAACTAAATGATATCTATTTCATGTCTGTGTACATGCCCAAAGTAACCAAAAATTTACAAATGGAATAACTGACTTCTTTTTGACTCCACATTCATCTTTAGCTTTAGCTGCAAAATTTATGAAGCTTTCATCAGTTGTCTCAAGGATGCGGATCATCAAATTAACCTACGCGTGGAGGAAACCTCACGCTAAGCTAAATGCTTAGTGGTGACTACCAAATTTACAATTAGTTAATTAAGATGTTTATGAAATTATTTAAAATTCTTGCAGCAATCCAATGATTACTTTATCCTGCCTTTCTATTGTAATTAACTCAAAAACATATGTACATCCGTTCAGTAAATAGTTATTTCCTGTATATGGTAACTAGTACACCAAATTTTCACTGTCTATTCCGCCTTGTACACTACCCATCAATACCATAACTTTATATATAACAATTACATATATAGTACAAGAACAATTCAGTTTAACCACAGACCATTTATATAACAACCCAATATTAACATTTCAACTTTCACATAATGCAAAACTTCTAGTCAATCACATATAAATAGCTTTATTGTTCACGTGTTTATTATTTTACACATTATGTTATGAGACATTCTACGAATAGCCAGAAAAATCTATACTATGCATTCATTAAGACTTAATGTTTTGAGATGATAACATTATTTTTTTCAGCTTATTGTTTGATTTATAACATTCTGGTGAATTAATTTGTCATTTAATAAGTAACTTAACATCTGCATACTTTATTTCAATTAACATCGCCCTCAGTAATTACTAGTGAAAATTCTCGAATCGAATATATGGGACGAGAACTATATGAATGTTTGACTGTATGTGAGGCCTCAAAATTGTATGAATATACTGTATGAGAGAGGAGACTACCTAAAGATAGTCAATCCTCGAGAATAGCTTATTGTATGATTTCACCGCGACATATAGGCCCTTATGGCTAGCCATTATATCCTAGATTCTGGATTATCCACTAGTTTACTAAGGGCAAAAGGATCTTATCAGTATTCCAAGTTTTATAAACATAAATAATCATATCATTGCTGTACTTATCTGGTTAAATTAAACATTTATGCGTATATGTGTAGTATCGTTCATTTAATGCATGTGTGATAAGTTCGTGATTATTTAACAATTCCATTCATAAATATGATTCCGTTAGTTCACAATCGTGCAATTTACTATTAAGGACACCGTAGTACTCTACTTGTTACTAGTCTAACTCAATTTGTCATCACATTGCGGATTCTCTATTAGTCACCTCATTTTAGTTATTTATCTCAATTCCTAATCGTATATGTGCGAGAGTCATAACATAGATCATGCCACCCAATATCCTTTTCAAATCATAGCATATTCAATTTACATCACCATGCATATAATTAATTATCTTACCACAATATGTCTTTAAAGTACGTGTGTATTAATCATCTATTTTGTTCAGCTACTTCAAATCAACCGTTAACATGAATCATTAAAATATACTCAAAGTTCACAAATAGCAACAAGTATATAACCCTTATGTCCTATTTGAGAGAGGTCACATACCTTTTAATAACTGTAAGTTGAAACATAGGAGTGCTAATATATATATCCATGCATGCCTTTTCGAAGACGAAATATTATAAATGTAGATAGGTGGTTTATCTTCATAATGATGTGAGTCAGTTAATATATAAATTCACATCACCTTTACCTTTTCAATTTATGTTTTAGGTCTGCAAAATATGAATTTTATATATACTCATAGTTAGATAACCAACGCATATACTTATATAGGAATCACAGATGCTTATAACCCATCAAAAAAAATTTAATTAATCAAACCTTATGGATTATTAGTTAATAAGAAAAAGTAAATTAATCTATTTCCTTAAACTAATACACATATCGAACCGGTTATCAAATACATATGAACAAATTTTGATATGTTCTCTAATTAAATTATGCAAGGTATTTCTTAATTCTAATTATTCATATAAATATATTTATGGTTATGTATTCCAATTTTCTCCTCACTTGTCCAAAATATATCAAATATATTAGTGCCAAATTAATATACACACCTAAGAAAGAAATTCAATCCTTGGTCTATTACAGCTAACTTGACAACAAGAAAATTTCAAAGCAAAAACCCAATATTTTTATCACCATTCAAAATTCAAGTAATATGTAGTGTACACCCCAAATGTATGTACCTTTGACATTTCATTCGACACCTAAATTATTATTATAACTCCAATTGCCTCAAATAACCATTTTGTCCAAATTCTCCACTTTAGGTATAACGGCGGACTTAACGAAGTCCACAGTTATACATGAATATAGCTAAATGAACACTCATAATTTTTGCTTATAATTCACTATTTACCATTTTTGCTAAGCCTCACTATCTTTCAAATATAAATTTTAGAACCACAATAGCCTACTCAATGTCCCGTTGATAATTAAGGAACAAAATTAGAAATTGTAATCAATTTATTCAAGTCTAAGTTCAAATTCTATATGTTACTACTTCTAGGGTCAGAATTTAATCACAACATCAGTGCATACAACCCTGACCAGTTAGACTAGACTTAGCACAATTCAGTCTCACACACAAGCATATTTTAATTGTTTACACAAGGTAGCAAATTCAATTCTTGCTACAATGCAACCCACAAAATCTAACATTATACTTGTCCATTACAAATCAATGTTTAAGAAATAATTAAAACAACTTTATGGTCAATATTTATATTACCCGTAGTAAACACGCGAGAGCTAGCTACTGTATTCAAACAATATAAACTTTTCAACAAACAAATTCAAAATAAATTTTAGATAAATTAAATGGAAGTAAATTTGATAGTCACGTACTTTTAGTGTCGATTTTTTTGCATTCCCCACATATTGCCATCCTTGGGTTCACTGGACCGGTGATCGGAGTCTCGTTAGAGATGCAACAGCACTGTCCCCTAATAGCTGAAGTCGTCGAAAACCACCTAGTGGTATTCATGCGCCCCAGCGCCTCACCACCTCATCAAAAATTGCCCATAAACTACTGGCTACCTCCTCTTCGATTTATACATCCCCAGCAAGTGAGGAGGGATGGAAAGTATTAGGAGAATCACCTCACTGCTAGAAGTCATCCGGTGGTCGTCTTGCTGCTGTATGCCATCGTGGCTTGCCGGAACAGAGGGAATAAGCAATCTTAGTGAAGGAAAAGAAGGACGGCAGAAGCGGGAGAGAACGCCGTCATTCGTAGGTGGAGTAGCACTCCGATTGCGGTCGGTGATGGAAGCGAGCGACGGTGAGCAACCTCCGGTAGCCAGCGCTGTTGATTGGATCGGATCGGCCTCCTTCCTCTACTTTTTCGTATCCGTCTCCCTTTTTCTCCCTTTTTTTTCCTTTTTCTTTTTTTTTATTTGTATGGCCATAATCTTATTTTCTAGAAATTTCTAGGGGTCTATGTGCTTCTCTTATTATTAATTACTAAATGTGCTTTAATTAACATTATAATTATTTCAAGCCTAAAAAAATTTCCAATAATATTATATCCTTAATAAATCCTTACCCTTACAAACCAATACCAAAATTTCGATTACCAATATATATATGATTTATTATCAGTCGGTTTAATTCTGGGGGTGTCACAGTTTTCCCCTCTTAAGAAATTTTGTCCTCGAAATTTATCTGGCTGAAGGATTACAGCACAAGTACATCTATTTAGACCATCACGGTAGCATCTATTATGATCAGTTAGATTATTATATAAACTTCCACCAACAACGAGATCCATCTTGCCAAAGGAGCAACTATGTCAAAACTTTAGACATTGCTTGAAAAGATGAATTAAACTTAAGGTACAAATTATTTTAATTAAAAATACTCCCTGTATTTAGAAAAAGGACAGTTTTGTAGTAGTCATTTTGAATGTATCAGGGAGATAGCGTTCTTTAAATTTCCAAGCTTTACAATTAGTGTACCGTACATGAAGGGACAAGAGAATTGTCAAATTAGGATTAGGGCAATAGTGTTTGCTTTTATTTTACTTAAAAAGTTATGCATATAACAATATATACAAAAGATTGTGTGTGCATAAGGAATTATGTGTGAAGCAATATGTATAAAATTATATAAAAAATGTACACAAAAAATTATACATGTGAGACATGCAGCGAATTATGTGTAGAGTATGTGCAAAAGGATCATGTGCACCAATGTATACAGAAATTAAATTGTACATGAAGTATTTACAAAAGACTTGACACGAATAAATGCATGTAAAGGGGTGTGTGTGTACACATATGCACATTTTTATTCGTAAAAAATTATGCAAACAAAATTTATGTTTTTTAGTTTTTATAACATTTTTTGTTATATATAAAATGATTTGTACAAGTAGAAACTATACACACAAGATAGGATATACATGCATCAAAAATCTATGCACAAAAAATATGCATATTTTTTATTATTTACTGTTATTACTATCATTTTTGTCATTTTATTAGAAATGCATGTAGCATAAGCAAATACATACAAAAGAAAGGAAAACACTTCTAACATTATTGCTACTACACTGGACGTCATACGGTCTCTTTCCGAGGTGGGATTAGCTCATGAGTTAAGAGGGAATCTAATGAACGTGTATAGCATACGGTGGAAAACTGGTAGCATAACGTCTCTTTAATGAGGGCATATACAAATGAATTTTGGCCATTGTGTATTTAAATAATCCAAGTAAACTGAAATGTGCCCACCGGGGCGTAAAAACTTTTGATGAGTAAGCATTTAAATTTATTTGGATTTATTAATACATTAAGGCCCACATCACAAGTAATGTATTATAGCATATACTCCTTAATGGAAATGTTTATGCCATTACATAGGTTTTCGGTTTGGTGATAGAACTTTAGGGCTACCCAAGCATGGTCCCTAGCAATGGGTCTAGCTCATCACAAGCGTGATGACCGATTGGGTTACAATTTGTTATACCATGAAGGCACAAGGCTTGGGTTGGAGGTCCTCTCTAATAATTGCCTACAGTGAGTGAACATATGGTCATGTTTTGGGAATGCACCGACGTTAAAAGAGGGATGCCTAACTTAATTCTAAAGCTCTATCATGAATGTAATGCAATTTATTTCAAAAAGAGATAAAACTTCTTAAACGTAAAACCCATTTATATTAAATTAACCAAAGGCACTTTTAGAGCGAAATCTCATGAATCCCCAATGGAGTCGCTACTATGACATATGTCGAACCCCAATCGGTATCCGACTTATTTTCAAAAATCTATTTTTAGGACCTGAGACTAGATAAAGGTTTATTTAACTTGTGATGGCCGGTCACTTTACAATGGACAAGGATTTAACCCAATCTGCCATACCTCAGGTCTCAAAAAGGAATGAGATAGCGTCTCGAGGTACACCTATTCAATTAATGGTGATCGACCTATTAGGGCATTTGTTAGGCATCATAAGGTAGGTATCATGGAGTCGCCACCTAATAAACATTGAAAAATGAGTTCTAACCTTATGAGGCCAAAACGAGAGATAGTTCGGGATCTCACTCTTATTCATACCTTTAGTTAGCATTGTATAAATGAATTTTAATGATTAATTATTTTATCTCTTTTCTCACACAAGTTACTATGCTAAAAAAGTAAAGTGCACTCAAGCATGTTGAAAAGATATAAATCATGTTATATCAAAAGTAATAAAGGCATGGCATGTGAAAGTATTTAAAGAATAAAATAATAAATATAAAAATAAAATCATACATAAATCGGGGCATTAATTGAGTTCATTTAGATAAGGACATTGGTCCTCGCATGCATATTTGTAAAAAGAGGAAATTTTGGTAAATTTTTAGAGTAAAAAAATGCGGATATTTGATCCCTCATGGCTTTAAAAGAATCATGTTGATTAATTTTAGGTAAAAGAATCATTTGTATTTATATAAAAAAAAAACTTAATTTTTACATGTTATTTTGGGCATGAAAAATTGGACATTGGTTCCCTTTTGTTATAGAAAAATCCTACTCAAACTTATATAAAATCATTTAGTGAGTTTTTAAGTTAGCGTTGTAAAAAATCATTTATTATTATAGACTAATTGCAAAATAAAATAAAAACACAAAATTAAATTATAGATTTACGAATAACTGTAACTCATTTGTCATGGCCTTCAAATGCTTTCACCTGCCTCGTGCGTGTTTGTGCAATAAGGATATATATATATATATATATATATATATATATATATATATATATATATATATATGTGTGTGTGTGTGTGTGTGTGTGTGTGTGTGTGTGTGTGTGTAAATGCAAAATATAATATAATATAAATAAATAAATGTAGTCGTATATATATACACGGGTATGTATATATATAACCGTACATTTTTTTAATAAAATAAAGTAAAAGAAATGAAATAAAAAAGTAAAGTAAAGTAAAAAAAATAAGATAAAATGGAAAAAAAATAAAATGAAGTACAAAGAAGTAAATATAATATATTATATATATAATAATATGTGTATGCAGCAGTAATAATAATAATAATAATAATAATAATAATAATAATAATAATAATAATAATAATAATAAGTAAAATGAAATAGCAATTATTTAAATAATAATAAAACAATGAAAAAAGCAATTATAAGATGAACAGTAGAAGTAAATAATAAAAAGGACTAATAATACTACCAACAATTATAAATAATAATAATAATAATAATAATAATAATAATAATAATAATAATAATAAGAAATTAAAATAACAAAGTAAAAGGAATAAAAGGGAAAAAATGAAAAACCATCCAAAAAGTGTGCCAATTTGAATAGTGCCATGCAAATATAAGGTGGAAGGCTTGTAGCAACGGGGAGTAAACATGCATCGCCAAAAGCATAGAGATAAAGAAGTCAGGGTGCAAGAAAAAGGAGGGAGTCCTTTAGTGACGGGAGCTTTTGAGTATCGCCATAAAGCCCAGTCGCTAAAAGTCAATTGCCACCACAAGATGAGTAAGAGGCGCCTAAAAGGAACCTTTAGCAATAGGAAAAACTGAGTGTTGCTAAAGGACTTGGAAAAAGAAAGAATAATGCAGGGACGGAAAAACTCTATTTTTGGCCAAAATTGATTCATATAATACATGAAAACACTTAGAAAAATTTACCAAAAATCTTTAAAAATCATTTAGAAGTGATTAAAACCCATTTTAAGTGAATTAAACTCAGAAAAACCAAATTAAAACTTAGAAATTAAAGGTTGAAGATGATGAATAGTACTTTTCATTTTTAAGCTAATCAATCATTTACATGTTTTTAGTTAGTTTTCAATATTCTTATGATTAAAGGAAACTTAAAAATCAAGAAATAAACTGATTAAAAGCTAAGAACAAGAAAAAAAATATAAAATTAAAGAACAAAAATGGAAAATTAAATATATATGCAATATAAATTGAAATAAATATCAAATAATAGGTTAGCAGGGTAGGGGGCTCAAAAATATTACCCTTAGATTTCTTTTCTCAAAGATCTAGGGATTATATAATTTGTTGGCTCATTTCCCATTTTTCTCTCTTTGTTTTTCAAGTTACAGTGAAGAAAAAGACAAAGAAGAAGAAAAAGACAAAGAAGAAGAAGAAGAAGAAGAAGAAGAAGAAGAAGAAGAAGAAAAAGGAGAAGAAGAAGAAAAGAGAAAGAGAAAGAGAGAGAGAGAGAGAGAGAAAGACCCCCCTTGATTTGTGCAAAAGCACCTATTTATAGGCAAATGGATATCGTTGCCTAAGATTGGAAAAAATCTACTTGATTTTATCCATTCTCGGGTGAAAGAAATAAAGAAAACTGATTTGTGCGAGTCTCGGCCATAACTCACCCACTTGTGGCAATGCTCACTTTCAGGAGCTACTCAGCAAATTGACCCCTAACCTAAAATGTTTCCCAATTTTTAGACTATAAGACATCATTTTTATAACAAGGTGTCTCCTTGACATTTGTTCTCCTATGTCTTAGATTTCCAATGAATTAAGCATCACTCAATTTGGGTTTGTATATTGGGATTTATAGCCAAAATACTAATGAATACTCCTAGTAAATTTCTAGAGACAAAATTGGTATTTTGAATTTGAAAAGTTATTGGGAACAATGGGTTTAGAATTAGGTCATACTCTCTTTATAAAAGTTATCCCAAAATGAATATAGTTTCTTTCAAAATTAAATTCACCTTAAAAAAAGATCTACAGAGGGATATATTCCCTAATAACTATAGACTAGTCTAGGTACATGGACTGATTTTGGTCATTTATATTCAAGCCTAATTTTAAAGATCTTAAGAACTGAACTAGTTTAGGTTTCTCTATAAAAGTTGTGGTTATATGTCTTAAGATTCATATGGATTTGGAATCATCCAATTAAAAGGTCTGTAGGCTGAGATAAGGATTAAATAATCAAAACTACCTTAAGTTTCTGAAATCTATTTCCTTATTTTGCCTATTTTGAAAGAAATAAATAGGGGATCCCGAAAAAATTTATTTTGAAAATACTAAAAACCTAGGGAGAGCCATAAACTTCCATTCATTGTCTTTTATGAGAAAAATAATTTCCTCATTGGGTAACCCTAATTAAAAGCTGCCTCAGAACCTAGTGTCTACACAATGATCGTTAAAAAATTCCTCTTGGGCGGTGCGTGGGGTACACTTACCACCTACACTAGGCATATGCCAGAGGTTGTATGTTCCTCGTGCACATGGCCACCTATTAAATTGAAATTTTACTTTGACACCTGGACCACTATAGTGGTGCCATGTGTCAACACTATGTTAGGACGAAGTGTCATTATAACATGTGCCCCAATAGGGGGAATGGCACGTGGATCATTATGGTGGTGCCATGTGTCACCATGTGTTTGGGTGATGTGTCACTCTGACATATGGACCATTGAAGGGTAGACATATGGCATATTATGGTGATGCCACTTGTCATACAAACGTGTCATCAGTTGACATATGTCCTAATCATGGTTTACCACCTGGCTAACTATGGTCATGCCATATAGCACATGTAGGTCTACCTGGATGCATAACACATGGGCACCATATGGACCAATGGTTGACTACCACGTGTCAGGTTGAGGTCTAACATGGTGACACATGGCCCTATAGGGTCGCGCCACATGTTAGTAACCCTTAGATGGTGCGTGAATATGCCTGTCGTGCATGGGCACATGAGGGCTCTTCTGGCCAGCAAAATAGCTCAAATTTTTAATCTAATTTTCTTAGTTTTTTTAATTTTTTGATCAATTTTTGAAAATTTTTTGAGGAACGAAAAAATATTTTTGGATTTTTTCAAAATAAATTTTTTTTTTATAAAATTGATAAAAATTTATTTTCTTCCTTCTTTAATTTTCAAATTTATTTGAAAATTATTTATGTGGATTTGTCTTTATTTTTGTTATTGAAAGTGTACAACTATTTATTTTCTATTATGTGTAATTTGAAAAATAGTAATGATAAGGACTCTCAGATGTCTATGGACTCCTTATGGTATTATAGAGGCTAATGTAAGAGTGCAAAAGGTATGCAAAATGAGGATGTATAAGAAGGCTTGAGCTAATGACATTGATGCAATAGTGCATTATATTGTAAACATGTATGAACAAATGCAGGATTGCATTTGTGTTGGTGGCCTAGATTGAGAAGGGATGACTTGACCTTGATCAAGGTGATAATTAAATCTTTTGATCACCATCCAGATTTGAGGAACTTGATGGTTGATGGACCATAGGAAATGGAATTTATAAAAACTCCATTATTTAATTTCTTTTCAAGGTGACCAAAAAAGGAGTGTTGAGGAGCAACAATAAATAAAAGATGGTGCTTAGGAGTAGACGTATTGTGTATCATCCATGGCTTTATGATCGAGTTCATGAGGTTCCTTATAAGTTATTGAGGATGGTCAAAGATGCATTTCCTATGACAAGGATAGTTTTGGGATATACTAGACTTCCTAAATAGTTAACATGAGTGTCAAAATTTTTTGGTTAGCAAACTTTTGGATTAGATTTATGTTTCCTATTGTTATTCAAATACAAGTGTGTCTTAGTTTTTGGGAATTGTTGGATGTTTATTATTGATTAAATAAATGCATTTATTTTGGATATTATGTTGGCATTTAAAATTTATTATAAATATATTTATTAAATTGTTAATTACTTTGCAGTATTTTACAAGTAAAATGATTGCATGATAAATGAGTTAAGACTTAGTTTATCAAACCTATAATATCCTCTGTTAAGTTTAAAAACTTAATATCCAATAATTATATTTACTATGCATGAAGTTTTAACTTGTAAGGTTAGACATTAGGATTTAGAGGGTAATTGAATACTATAAGTAGCATTTTTGAATTTTGATCTAATCGAAAACTTTATTAGGTTATTATTTTAGATGCATAGTAAATTGCATTTATTGCCTTATCTCCTTAACTTATGTGCAACAATTGTTCTATTAGTGACGAAAGGACCCAAATGGATACTGCTTTCCATATCTAATTTATAAAAATCTAGTATGTGCTTGAAGGGCAAAAGGCTCTCAAAACCTTAAGTTCAGTTATGGCTAAACCCAAGGATTGCACTACAACCTAGCATAGGCGGGATCGAGATGCCTTTATGGAATGGAAAAAGAGGAATTCCACTGCTCGTATCATCCTGTTGAGTGCAATGGATGATGAAATCACCAAGTAATTCTACAAGTATTTTAATGCAATGGATCTATGGATCGCTTTGCAAGAAAAGTTTGAAGACGTGACTTTAACTAAGCTTCAATCATTAACAATCAAGTTTGATACTTATAAAAAAAAAGTATGATCATACAATGCAAAAACATTTGAAAGAGATGAATTATATGAAAGTAAGCTTATTGAAGCTAATCACAAGTTGACCAATTAGTAATAGGTCTAAATTGTTATCCGTTTTTTATCCAAGAGTTAGGAGCATATGAAGATGCAACTAACTCATATAGACAATATAAAGACATTTGAGGATATCACTTGTCATTTAAAGCTTGAAGAGAACTGGTTGGTTGAGATTAAGGTCAATGCCAAAGTGCATATGGCACATTCCCATTATAATGAAAAGAGTTCTAACCAGAAAAAGAAAAAACACTTCAAAAGTAGGGATAAGGAAAAGGCTTAAGACCCTATAAAGCAGAAGCTAAAACATAATATCAATATGTCTAAAAGCAAGAAAAAGATAAACATTTTAAGAGTGAAATGTTTCAATTGCCTACAAAAAGGATATTATTCAAAAGACTACAATATATCCTAATAGGAACAACAAACCACATAACAAAGGATAAATATACCTTTATTGAATTTTTGAAGAATTGAGCTAAATGGATTTATGTGGAAAATAATGGTAGAGTGGCAGTTCAAGGGATTGGCACATGTAGATTAGTCTTGCATTAAGGCTGAACCCTACTGCTTTATGATGTGCTCTATGCTTTACATATTTGTAGGAATATAGTTTATGTTTTAGTCTTAATGAAGATAGTTTCAATTTTCTTTTTAAGGATGACAATGTATGCTTATATTTGGTTAACATTTGTCGTGGTTCTTGTTTCATTTCGAACAATTTTATTCTTAAGGATTTTGATCTTGACTATTCAAATAAATTAGTTTTTTTCCTTTATCTTAACTTTTACACATAGTTATGAGAACAATGTGAAATTGTGGCATGCTAGATCAAAGCACATTGGCCAATATCAAATAAGTCGATTAGCCAAAATGGAATTAATAGGGATTTAAATAAGGTTGAATTACCTACTTGTGAGCATTGCCTAAAAGGGAAACTAGTTACAAAACCATTTGAAAAATGAACTAGAGCCATATTTCCATTAAAATTAAACCATTTTGATGTTTGTGGTCTAATCAATGTGAGAACTAGAGACATGTTTGAGAAACACATTAGATCTCAAGGCTTGCATAGGATTTGAGTTATATTGTTTTCACATGTAATCCCTTAACATTATTATTTATGAATAATAATTAAGTTCATTATTGGCAATATATGAGTGTGAATATTTAATATGTGAATATTTACTATTATTTATTATATGATTGAGCATGTCGGATAGAGAATTAGCCCACTCACATGGGTGTTTACTTTCGTTTTGACAATGAGTTGACAAAGACTAAGATGAGGTAATTTTTGAACATATGGTGAACTTGAGAGCCTGTTTAAAATAAAAGTGCCATTTTAGAGAAAATACAAGATTAGTCTTGTTAAGATGGAAGATAAAGGCATAAATGAGGTTGTATGCTTTGGATTAAGATCCAAATTTGGATTATGTGTGATCCCATGGTAAGTTAAAAGCAACTACCATATTCTATTCAAAAGCTAGAAGTAGTCCTAAAATGGAAGGACTAAAGTTGGATGCTTTAGTGCGTCATAACCTTATGCTTCTGTATGGTATTAATGTACATTTTGCAAGACATGCGCTCCTTAAAAGGAAGGAAAGAACACCATAGCACATGTTTCATATCATGTGTGCTTAAGTGACTAAGGGATGGATATTTCATAAATAAATGATCTCAATTATCCCTAGTGTGATACCTTATTGGGTATCGGCCTCAAAACCCTTAATTTATCCCTGAAATATGCTTTAATGTGGCTAGCTTAGTTAGTCTCCACAAGGTTATGGAATAATTTGCCCTGGTAGATCTAACTAAAAAAGTGAGTTAAAATATGATGGATGGCTTATAATAAGAGGGAAAGATAGCCTTTTGATCAAATTCAATAGTTTTGCGATTCACTGGTATACCTATTGTAGCTTTTATGAGTAGAACACAATAGTGAACACGAAAATTATTTTGTGAGATCATGAGTCATAAATAGTGAATGTGAGATCTAGATTGAGCATATGTGAAAAAAAAGATCTTATTTTTATTTTCAAGATGCTATATATCCCTAACAGGTGTGTAGCATTAGTGCTCTCGATGTATGCTAGTCACACGATCTATCTGCTTGTATGATATGAGATATTGACTAAAAAACATTCCTTTATGTGCAAGTGGGAGATAATAGAGTTTGGGTATGCTCATGACTCTATTGGTTTTTATCCTAATTAGTTTAGGATAATCAATTCTAAAATTAAAAAAGGAATAAGACTTTAACTAGGTTTATAACTCTGGAAAACTAGTATATAAAGGATATTAGAAAACCTATTTAAGGTTACCGAATCTATCGTAAAATTTTGGTTTATGTATCAAAATCTTATTCTCCCATTCCATCTTTCTCAATTTCTCTAAGGGGCTTTTAGACTGTAGATTCATTGTCTTTTTCCCAACATAACAACTTGTGTTTAAAGGCCCAGCCAATGATGTAAAAATATAAGATCCTGGCTTCCTTTTTTTCTTAACGGTTTCTATACTACAAAAGGTAAATATGTTTCCTCTCATTTATTGAATTAATATATTTTATGTGCTTGAAACCTAATAGCCTTGGCCAAGGCTAAGGGGGATATCCGAGTCTTAGCCTTGCTCAAGGCTAAGGAAATATCAACTGGGCAAAGTAAATTAAAATTATTGTACTTTCTCTAATACCAAGTCATTCTAATTTTGTACTTTAAAATTTTTGTACGTTAACCAAGGCATAATTTGAATAATGTAGAAAAAAATGAATTCTATTTTTTGGTTTAACTTGGAAAATCGAAGGAAAAATGCATTCAATTTTTGATATAAATTACGTATATCTTAGTTATAACTTATCTAAAAATTAAAAAATGTGGAATTTTTTTTATTTTTTTGGTATATTTGAGATATAATTCGGGTATATCTAAGATATGACTTGAAAATATTAAAAATAATGAATTCAGTACTTCGGTGTTTGGCATAATGTAGGTACAAGGTATAAACAAGGTAAACTCTAGAAATATAAAAAAATAACTTCAACCCTTTGTGATAATTGAGGCTTAACCATGGTATATCTAATGAAGGTATAACTATAAAATTGGAGGAAAATATAATTTATATTGGCTTTTGGAATAACTTAGGTTTAAATTAGGTATAAATTAGGTATATCTTGAAAAATATAGAAAAAAATTGTGTTATTTAGTATAGCTTAGTTATAACTCAGGCATAACTCGGTTTTGCATGAAATTTTTTGGAAGTAAAATATTCTAATTTATGGTATAACTGAGGTATAGCTAAGGTGTAACTTAAATATTATTGATACATGTGCATCATTTCTTTTGGTATAACTCAGCATATATTTTAGTGTAACATCCAAATAAATTTCTACAAAAGTCAATGAATCTTCCAAATATGAGAGAATGAGAAAAGAAAAAAAAATAACTTGAATTCAATGATTTATAAACTTCATTTTACAAAAATAAAAGTAATTGATGAACACAAAATATGAAAATATAAGTCAAATCCTTTAGACAATGATAAACAAGAGTAAAACCTCCAAATGCTATTAATGGTTGTTTTTTTGATAAGCCATTAGAATTGTATTGAATAAAGAAGTTACAAAGTCCAAAACATGCCTAGGAGAATAATTATATTAAAAAAGGATAGGACCCTTTGCAAATAACCCAAAAATATATATCATCCAGCCAAAGAGTTAAAACAAAAGCATCCAACCTTCTTTGTAACAATTCCACTAACACCAAGTAAAATAAAAGAAACTAGAAAGTCTCTCCTTTAAATACTCAATCACTAAAAATGAATTATTCGATTTCAACTATTTCAAAATGTCTCAGCTAAACACCAGCAAATATAAAGTAGTATGCCCTTTGAAATATCATAATACAACAACAATTATACTTCCTTATAAGATTAAACCATCCTGCAAAGTTAAGACATCTCATCGAAACAATATGACCAAAGCACCTGGTCTTAGTGCCACAGAAATGAAACTCCTCACATCTAAGGCAAAGAAATAAAAAAGACTAAGATACAACAAGTTCCCTAGCTACTACAGTACAACAACCACCAACCCAGTAATAACACAATTAACAACCACAAACTATCAAGAATTTCAAGTAGGATAAGGAGCAAGATATCATAAGACTAAAACAACCCAACCAACCGAGAGGAAACACCATTGTCAAAACTCCAAATTTTGGAGAGCAAGAATACAATAGACTAAATCTTCAAGTATAGTAGACCTTAAAGAGCAGAAGGAGAAAAAAAGAAAAATATATCAAAACACAAGATTAAAGAGAGCCTAGATGACAAATATCAGCACAGCCTCTGATGCCATCAGTAGACCCCATTCATATGATGAACAACAACTACCTATTCAAATAACCATTAAGAGAAAATGCTCACTATCCCAACAGCACCTTAATAAACAATAAAAAGAGGACAGAGCCTAAAAATCATAAAAAAGTTCCCCCAACACAACACACAATAATCCTTTTCTCATGAACATCAATCTTTATGTAGATAACTAAATGGATTTAAAGAAGAACAACATAGCTCCATTAGGAATAGAGGCAAAGAGATATGGGAGAGTAGAATATGTAACAATCCAGTTAACAAAATTTAACAACCAAACACCAGATCTAGAATAGCCATAAGAGTTGTAAAGTTGAAAACCTCTCCTAAAGCCAAAAATTCTGCAAAAAACTGATCAAATGCTACTTATAGAAGCCAAGCGAAGAAATCTAACTTTTTTGATGCACCCTGCTTAGCAAGGCTATCTGCTAAAAAATTAAATTCTCTAGTTCTCTATTGAAAAACACATCACCTAGAGAGAGAAGAATATAATCAATTCTGTTAAAAATGGCAAAGAGCTTCTAAGGCATATGTTGCACTTTTGAAGATAACCACTGATTTATCACCGATGAATCCAATTCAATAGTAATGCCCAAGAAAAACACTTTACCAACGAGATGCTCAGAAGATATTTTTAGGTCTATCTTAACAACTAATAATTCAGCTAAATTAGACTTTATAGTACCCATAAAACATAAGAATAAGCAAAGAAACTCTCCTCTATAATTCATTAATACACCACCAATCCCTGCTGGACCCAAATTGCCAAAAAAAGATCCCTCTGTATTCCACTTAAGAATGGACTCCTCTAGCAAAGACCAAAATACTAAAGGACTAATTTTATAAGTATTACGGTAGAGTTTAATGGCATTAATAGCAAGACTTAAATTTTGGCCTCTAAGAAATGCTACTTCATTAACATCATTAACCAAGAAGGAAGCTCTGGCTAAAATAACATAAAAAAACACATCTTTGTTGACTATTTTACCATCAAATACAATAACATTCTGTTTAAACCAAATAGACTAGATAGAAGTAAGAAAAATAATCAACCAAACTATCACTTGGATTTTTCCTATCACCAAATCCAACCATTAAACTATAAAATCATTAAAAGAGCAAGGCAAACAAAGTGAAATACCCCACTAGCTAGCTATTTTGTACCAAATAGAAAAAGAAATAGGGCAAAAAAGGAGTAAATGATTAACAAATTCCATCTCATTTTGACAAAAAGGACACAATAAAGCATTAGCAATTAATTCCCAATTTAAATAAAAACTCCTTTGTACAGATCTTGTTTAACAAAGCTCTTTAAAGAAATAAATCTACTTTTGGAGGAATAAGATTTTTGCAAAGGACTTTAGAAGGCAATGGATAAGAATGGGAACATGCTTAAAGCTCTTGGATTTTAAAATAGGTTGACAAGATAGAGATCATGCCTTTAGATTCATGAATCCAAATTCTTCTATCACTTTTTACTTTGGAGATAGACACCATCTTCAAAGTAATCAACAATACTTCCTTATTCTTTTTTCCCAAACCCAGAGATGTCTTCTCCATACTATATTCCAAACCTAAAGACCCTGCTACCAAGATCATTAATTCTAAACAAGAGAGTTCAAATTAGCAAACAGATCAAAAAGGCATGGAAATTAAGATTTTAAAGGCACATAAGCAAGCAAACATCTAACCAGAACTTGTATAAATTTCCTTTGCCAACATATATCCTAAACCCATTAATGAAAGGCAGAGATGATGACACCTTAAGAATATCCTTCCACACAGTTGAAAACTTTGTTAGAGATGAGTACTCAAATGGCTTTAACTATTTTCCCAACCCATATGTACTCTTTAATGATTTTCTACCTAGGAGTAGAATTGGTCGGATCTAAGTGCCATAATCATTTAAAAAGAAGGGTTTTATTTCTGAAGCCAGTAGAGCCAATACAAAGTTCTCTAAAAGTTTTAGCTCTTTGTAACAAGTCCTAACTAATAGCATAGATTTTCTTCTTGTCCTTAGAGCATTCCCAAAGAAAATTTTACATTAAAGTGCCAATAAATTTTAGAACCCATGCTGGGGCCTTGAAAAGAGATATAAACTACATTGAAAGGCTGGAGAGAGATGCCTTTAAGAGGGTAATTTTGCCTGCCATGGATAGTAATTTACCCTTCTAACCTAACAATTTAGACTTAAAATTTTCAATCACAAGATTCCATATGGCTAACTTGTTAGTTTTTGCTCCCAAAGGTAATCCCAAATAAGAACATGGTAATTTTTGTATCCAACACCTCAATAAGTTAATGTACATGAAAGGTCAAGAATCATCAACATTAATTCTAGTCAATGACCTTTTTAGAAATTAATTTCCAGCCCTGAAATATAGGTAAAAATCCTTAAGACTCTTTTAACATTTTGAAGCATATCCACGTCAGCTCTAACAAATATTACTGTATCATCCATAAATTGCAAATGGGAGATATTAAAAATGCAATTGTGACCCCTTCAAACAATTAATACCATCAAAAAGACCAAGCTTAGAGCTTTACAAAGCAACCTAGATAACCCTTTAACTGCTATAATAAACAACAAAAAATAAGGAGAGAGGATCCCCTTGCCTCAACCCTCTAGTGATAATGATGTCTTCGAAAGGACTACATTTACAATCACAAAAACTCTAATTGTAGTCACATGCTCTTTGACTAAATTTCTCCAACTTATATCCCTAAAATAATCACCATGCTATGTTCATAGAGATATGATGATGTCAAAGCTAAAGTATCTCTCTTCAGTATTAGGCCTTAATTAAGTGAAATTCCACTCACCAAAACATGAAACTTTATGATGTCTAAGCTATCTAAATAAGCCTCAATAAAAAAATAATTAAATAAATCCTTAAGAAATCAAAGATATCTATTTTGTGTGGTAGATAAAAGGAGAGAGAGAGAGATACCATAGATAGAGGGAGAGTGAGATAGAGAAATGGAAATATAAGGTAAGGAGAGAGTAAATATAAAAATATTTTTATGAAAAATGTAAAATTGTTAATTAGAGAGAAACATGAGATATTATAATCTTAAATGCATGTATTTTTAGAATAAATTTTTTTAGAAAATTATCATAAAAAAGTAATAAAATGCCACCAATTTTTTAAGTTAAATTTGAAAAAAAGAATGAAAATGCCATTGTCACATATAGTAATTGATAATGCCCGTAATTCTACAAGGCCCACGAGGCCTAAAAATTGATTCAAGCAAAAACTCTCACGATGAAAGTCCCATCCGATGCTTGTGAGCTCCCTTGTCAATCCTATCAAAATAATGCCAACCCAATCAATCTGATAAGACTTCAACTATGTCAGAAGAATTGACATCATCATCATCAAATGCCTACTAAACCACTTGAGCATGCCTATCATAATAGGTCATATCCATATAAGTTATTTAATCCCTTAAGACTTAAGATGCATCAGGACATTTTTTTATCTTTTCCTTTAATGCTTCTTAAAAGATTTTAACAAAATACTAACTTAAGCTTCGAAGTTTACATGCTCGGGCTAATCAGGATCTTCTTATTTTAGGTTCTCTAAGGTGTTTTCCACTTAATCAGCCGGCGTTCCACTCATTTTGATAATTTTGAGATTATCATTTGGTGCTTTCATTGAGAATGAACTCCCACAATCACGATGTAACACTTAAAATCTATAGCTAGATATCATATTAATAAGGGAAAAAGGCAATGGAGATTCCCCACTAAGAGAGAATCCTGCAAATTCCCACCAAGATCCACCGTTGGATCTCTAGCAAGGTAATCTACTACCTAGGTTCAACAATGAGCTCATAACTCAATAGGACTATGCTTTAGTAACAACGGAAGATCTCAAAGCCATTTTTGGCAACTTTATCAAGCAAATGTTAGACATGATAAGGAAGGTTATGTGGCCCCAAACCTTTGATAGAGATATGGCGATAGAAAGCCATAGAATTTACAAACTATGATACATAGCATCAAAATAGAAAAATAGATAAGTGAAAAAGGGATATGATCCGAATTTCAGGAACCCTAAAGAATGAAATGAAAAGAAAAAATGCTCGAAGAAGGAGATGCCAACCATAGTACTGTAGGAAATTCTTTCCTAGCCGACACACATAAGGACCTTAGTCACATGTGTACTCCTAGAAAGAGAAATCACACAACTCATGCATTCAGGTCATTAACCTCTCCCTAGAAGCTAGTGATGATCTAGGATTCACTTATGCTCCTAAAAAGAGGACAGTAGAGATAACAAAAGAAGAAAATGAATAGAATCGGCTAGGTAAAAATGAATAGTGGTTTTTACAGTAAGTAAAGAAATTTGGACTTAGCCATCTTAGAAAGCTGGTTTTCAAAGGAAATACAATCTCAGCTTCTAGTCGGGAGATTAGGGAGACCAAACTATCGAGCAAATTCAGAGACATAAAAATGCCCCGATATATAGGTAAGTCCAATCCCAATTGTCATATTTTTGACAATACATTCTTTAGACGATAGGGTTTCTGTAAGGGTATTCCTAACTACTCTTATAAGTGATGCTCTGGATTGGTTTCATGATTTACCTTCAAAATTGATCTATACTTTTACATAACTCATGGATCTGTTTGTCACAAGATTTATAGTACAAATCAAAACCCTGAATATTGTTAATAACTTGTGTAATATGATACACAAGCTCAATGAAAGCCTAAGAGAGTACATTGACATATTCCAATCTCTAACATCAGAAATAAAGGATCTACACCCGGGTATAAAGCACACACATTAGCAAGAAACTCAATATGCCCATACCTATTTGATTCTATCATCACTTACACCTCGATAAATTTTTCAAAATTGATGGATTGGGAAAACCAATTCATCCAATTGGACAATGACTTAAAGGCAAGTGAAAGATTAATGAAAATAAGCAGAGTTTAGCCTGTTGGATGGAACAATCATGGAAATAAGAGTCCACTAATTAGGGAGACCGAGAGGAGAAACAAGAGCCCTAAAAGGTAAAGCTCTTCGAAGAGGTATAGAAGGAAAAATAGAAAATGAACATGACACAAGTGAGTGACATGCAATTAAAACCTTCACTCCATTAAATGCTTCCCCATTGCAAGTCCTAATGTGGATCAAAGAAAAAGTCTTGATGTGGATTAAAAAGAAACACACTAAGGTGAACTGGCCTAGAAAAATGTCAGAGCGATCCTATGCTACCAGAGACAAAACAAAATACTGCTAGTTTCACAAAGATGTCGGCCATACCATTGATGATTTTAACCCATTAAAAGAAAAAAATTGAAAAACTCCTATAAAAAAGCTCCTTAAAAAGATTCATAGGTGCCGAACCAACAAATACGTATAAATCACACCAAGAAAAAGTCCAATCGAACTTCGATCATGAAGATGAGGAGAGGAAAAGATTGAAAGAGGCTAAAAAGCTAAAGCAAAAATTAGGAGTCATTAATATGATTGAAGGTAGATTGTCCTACAAGGAAAGCATAAGTAAAAGGAAAAAGGGCAAAGGCATATATTGTTTAGTTGCTCCTAAAAAATTACAATCGGTGACCATCTCCGTAGAAGATGTAGGAGATTTAAAGTTTCCCTATCGAGATGCCCTAGTGGTAGAAGTGAGTATTGCAAACTATTAGTTTAAAAGAATCTTGGTAGATAATGGATGTACAATTAATGTCCTCACTTTAAAAGCCTATCCAAAAATAAGGCTACCCCTGGAAGAATTAAAAATATACACTATACTGCTAGTCCAACTCGGTAACCCCACAATACCGGTAAGTGGATCGATTGATATGTTCATAGAATTGAGGGGCAAAAACAACATTCATGGTGATAGATGTAAACTTCGTGTATAATGCAATATTTAAAAGACTATTGTCATTTGAATATAAAGTAGTCACCAGCATCTATTACATGGCAATGAAGATTCCAACAGAAAAGGAAACCTACATTTCCTTAATAAAAGAATCTAAACAGACTTATATGTTTAAACCAAAAGAGGAAAAAAAAAGAAAAAGATGAGTAACCAAGAATGAATCCTGAAAGAGAGCTTGTCACCAAGCAAATCACTAAAGGGAAAGTGATCCAAATTGGATTAAAAATGTCAAAGAATGTAGAAAGGGAAGTCATATATGTGACACACTACATTCACTCATAAGTTCGTTTGTGGTGAACTAACATTGGTGACGTTGCATGGTTACTTAAGTTTATTATGTTAGAGAGTATGCCCTAGAGCCCATGTAAAAGGGTTGAATTTCATATGTATGAATTTATATTCTTAATAAAAGGTATTATTCATTTATTAATACTACGTTTAAATACACGAGTTTGTAAATCTTAAATTAATAAATGATGTCCTTGATATTATAAACACAATGCAAAGACAATCATGAAAGTGTTAATGATATGAGGTGTCTATTGCATGCAAATGTGTTAATATCTAAATATCTGTAGTCATAGAATTGACAAGATAGGACATTATTAATTCAAATAGACTAGCACATGTTATGCTTCTTGAATGGTTCAAGTAGTGGTTCTCATAACTGTGATTATGGAAGATAATCAAAGCTAACATGTGGATGCTTGTTAGAAGAAAAATTTCATTAGAGAACTGTAATGAGAATCCTCACATGGATATTAAATCTATGTCAGTGAGGAATCTCTTTATAGCAGTTCTGCAAGTATCCTTAGACTTGAGATCACCAATGTTATCTTAAGTAGCAAGTGGTATATTTTGACTCCATAACTTATTACTTCCAACTGGGAGTGAACATAGTTAGGAGATTGGGTATATCATGACCTACTTAAAGATAGTTGAGTGATTGACAAAGGATTCACCATCCTAGATTTAGTAAGGGAAGTTATCTCGCATGATTCTATAATTGCATTTTTCAGAGAATCTATGGCCAGAGTAATATGCCAAGATGGATAGAGATCCATGGAGGGCATTTTGGGAGAAATGGTTAAATTAATAGAACATACATAATTAGATTTATATGAGTTGATAGAAATCCATACTCAGATCTAATTGAGATAAGAGTGGTGAAAGGAGTAATTGCACGATAACTGTTTCTATGGAAGGGTATAGTCAAACCACTTGACTTTCTTGAAATTTGGGTAGTCATGACTTGTATAATAGTGTATCAAGAATATCAATAGGGATTGATAAAATGATTTAAAGAAGTTTAAAACATGTAAGTTTTGAATGGAACTCACAATTACATATTATACTGCCAATATGTACAGGAACCCAATAGGTCACACACATATAGAGAAAAGGATAAAATGGTAAAATGAAAAGGATAATAATATTTGATATTATTATGGGAATAGAGAAGTGAATAAGAGAATAATTAATTAAAGAGTTTAATTAATTATGATCAAGTAAAATTGTTTGCTGAACTTTTGAGAAATGTTATGTAAAATTGGACCTAATTGAAATAATGTATTTCATAATTAATTATTATTAGACTATAAGTGTTATAGGGCTTATATAATAATTAATAGATCCATTGGAGGAATTACAGAGGCCCAGAGAAGTGAAGTTGGCACCGAAACCCTTCAAATGAAGGGCCACATGCCAACTCCAAACAGAAGGCCTTAGAGGCCTATTTCTTGGACCAAAATAAATTAAATATAATACATAAGTTTTATGCATCCTACATATTTAATTTTGTTGGATTTGGAATTCATTTGGGTAATTAAATCCAAGTATATGTACAAAGGGCCTAGTTTGTGGGTTTTATGCATAGTCTTTTGTGAAAGGGCTTAAATTGGATTTAATTAAGCTTAAATAATTATAAATAATTCCAGAAGCCCAATTAATAATTCTCCAGTAATTTTAAAGAGCCCAATCCTATTATGATGTTGGATTTTTTTAACCTAACTATAAAAATCCAAGAGATGTGGAATTAGGGTTATGTGTGAACAATTAAGAAAAGCTTATTCTCTCTTTTCTCTAAACCCTAGCCACCACTCCCAAAAGCTAGCATCTAGGGATTTTGGCCAGCCCTTGTTTCTCCCAATTTTTGGTTCATTCATTCCTTCTCTAGTGTGGATTTCTCATTGGAGGTATTTGATTTTGGACACTGTGGTTTGTGACAACCCGGTGAGAAGGAAAATTAACTATACAACAAAAATCAAAGGTGATTTTTCTTATTCTCATTAATATGTATATTGTAAATTCATGGCAAGATCAGATATATTGGTTAAAAATTTTAAACTTTGCTTATGTATGATATGCATGTAACCGAGAATTTCCAACATGGTATCAGAGCCTCAATTTTGCTATGAATATACAATTATATATTTTTCTGCGGAATAAGTTTTATTTTTAAGTTATTTATTTCATGAACGTTAAAATATCATATTTGATTGTTCATGAATGAAAAATATTAATTTCTGCATATATGTGATCAAATATATAAAACGAAAAATAAAAATGATTCTTTTGAGAAAACAACCATTGAGAATGGCGTGAATGGCTTTTATTTTTCAATGAAGTTTAAGGGCTGTTCTAAATTAATTTTTTTATAGATCCACTCTAAGATCATTTTGATGATAATTTATGTGTTTAATATATGATATTAAGCCATAGGATCAAACGAAATTAAAATCAAACAAGTTTTGCATGAAAACTAGTTTAGTCGAAAAGTTCGATAAATTAGTGTTCTTGGTGTGTTCTTGATGTATTCTTATTTAGAACGATTTTTTATCTTCTAAAGCTGATATATCTGATATATTAAAGTTTTTTTTAATTAATTGGATTAATTAAAATGGGCCTTGAATTAATTGGATTAATTTTAAGTCGTTAAAACAATTTAATGGGCTTAATTATGTTTACGGGTTTGATTTAAATTAGTGAATGACTTGGTGGACCCAAGGAGCTGATTTAAATTAAATATTATAGACTTTAATTAAGTTTATTAATGGGTTTTAAGGGCTGGAGTGGGTTTGGCTCATTTCAAAAGGCCCAAGTAGTCCAATAAACACAAAACTAGTTTTTGTGTGAACACATTTAGGGTTTAATTTTGTGGGTTTTGGCCTACCCTTTATCTTAAGCCCAAAATTGATTCTTTTAATTATTTAATATGATTAATTAATTAAATAATTAATTAATAATCAATTGGATTTATTATTAAGGAAAGAACACATGCATGCAAAAAGGTTTCCGAAAATGAAAATTTCCAAAATGGAAAAAGTTTCCTAATTTAATCACATTATTAAAATAACTCAAAAGTATGTTTCAAGAGTTGAAAAAAAGTTAGTAATCCATTACTTTATGCATTAGAAATGCATATAAGGGTGTATGATCGGCATGATGGATAGTTATGGCCAAGGCCCAATGTGATTAAGCATTATGCATGTTTTGGCCCAATGAGGACTTTCATGTCCTAACCACTTATTTTTGGTTTTTATTTCTTTTTCAAATTGTAATATATAATTAGATTACTTAGATTAGAATTAGAGATAGAGATAGAGACCACTATCAATGAGCAAGATGGGCCGGATGGAGATCCAACAAGCTTGAAGATAATGTAATTATTTCTTACTTGTTTGAATCATGCTTACTACCTAGGTGTGACCTTTTGATTTCCCTTTTGGCTCAGGGAAATCAATGTAGTAAAGTCCATAACTATACCATATTTGTATGCTTATATTTATGTGATGGATATAGGATGCATACCAATGTATGCCAACCATGTATGATAAGACTTAATTAACTAAAACCCTCAAATAAATACTAAGGTATATAAGCCTTCCATTAATTTGAGGAGAACTAGAGTTCTTTATAGTATGGTTTTTTGACCACAGTCAAGCTCATATTATATCGAATATGTTCAAGTCTAATTAAGTGGGTCATCTTAGCTAGCCCATTAGTTTGTTGACCACAGTCAAGGCTAATGGTTCTAGAGGCAAGATTAGGGAATGCATATATGATATGCATGCATCAAGAGTTGATAACCTAATGATCCAATAATTGTATAGAGACATAATTGGTATAGAGATACCTACATTTCAAGGGTATGGAGTTTGGCTTGTTGACTAGAGTCAAGGTCAAATTACATATCAAGGATTGGATATTGGCCTACTAAGAAAACCATCGGGTTTTCTCGGATTAAATAGTGAGGGCTATTAATTCGCAATAAAATAGTGGGAGTAAATGGATTAATTAAAGATTGAATTAATGCATACATATATATGAACATACTCTCATATGTTTTCTTTTTCACATCTAGGTCATCATCATGAGCACATCAAACATTAACATACGATCAATCTTGGATTACAAGCTGGTTGGAAGCAACTATTTTGACTGGATCGGGCAAGTGAGAATTGTTCTTAGAGCTAAAAAGATCCATTATGTCTTGGATAAAGATCCACCACCACTTTCATCAGATGATGCCATTGATGAGATCAAAGGCATTTATCGTAAATACATGGAGGATAGTAAAGCAGCAGCATGTCTGATGCTAGGTGCTATGTCCTCAGAGCTTTAGAAGCAACATGAGATGATGGATGCTAGAACCATCATTTTGCATCTAGAGAAGCTTTATTTTTCTCAAGCTAGAACTAAGCAATATGTGATTGCTCGAGCTCTATTTAGCTGCAAAATGGTGGAAGGCACTTCAGTTGATACTCATGCATAGAAGATGTATGGGTATATTGAGCATTTGAGTAGACTTGGCTATGTAATGGATAATGATCTATACATAGATTAAATCTTGTACTCGTTGGCTCCAAGTTATGCACCTTTCGTGCTTAACTTCAACATGAACAAGATCCAAGTTACCATTCCTGAGTTAATCAACATGCTCAAAATGATTGATGGATTCTTTAAGAAGGATCCAAAAAGTGTCATGGTTGTCACTTCTGCTAAAGGAAAGAAGTAGAAGAAGAAGAAGATGACCACGGCGTAGGCAAAGAATGGTGGGATCTCCAAGAAGAAGGTTGCCAAGAAAGAGAATCCCAAAGGAACTTGCTTCCATTGTGGAAAGAATGGTCACTGGAAGCGTAACTACAAGGCCTATCTAGATTCTCTCAAGGAGAAGAAGCATGCTGATGCTTCTACTTCAGGTATTCATATGATTAAAATTAATACTTATTCTATTTCTTCAAAACAATCTTGGGTATTAGATACCGGATGTGGATCTCACTTGTGTAATGATCTACAGGGGCTTAGAAGCTTTAGAAGAGTTGGAAAGGCAGAGATATGTTTGCAGTCAACTACTGGACAGAACATCTCTACAATAGTTGTGGGGACTTACCATTTGCCTCTTCCAAGTGGATTAGTATTGGAATTAAATAATTGTTATTATGTTCCAGCTTTATCTAAGAGTGTTATTTCATTCAGCTGTTTATTAAACGATTATGACATTTCTTTAAAGGACAAGTGTGGTTACATTTTTAAGTACAATATGTTTTATGAAAAAGCTATCCTTGAGAATGGTATATTTGTTCTTGATTTAATTAAAGAAGTGCATAATGTGGATACCAAGAGAATGAAACATGATAAACTAAATAACTCATACTTATGGCATTGTCGTTTAGGCCATATAAATGAGAAACACATGACCAAATTACACAAGTCAGGTGATTTAGGATCATTTGATTATAAATCATTTGATACATGCGAATCTTGTTTATTAGGAAAAATGACAAAAGCTCCCTTTATTGGTAAAGGAGAACGAGCTAAAATTGTTTTAGACTTAATACATTCAGATGTATGTGGTCCAATGACTAAACATACCAGAAGAAGTTACTCCTACAATTTTACTTTCAGAGATGATTATTCCAGGTATGGATACATCTATCAATGAAACATAAATCAGAAGCATTTGAAAAGTTTAAAGAATTTAGAAATGAAGTAAAGAAACAACTTGGCAAGAGTATTAAAACACTTAGATTAGATCGAGGTGGAGAATACTTAAGCCAAGAATTTCAAGATTATCTTAGAGATAATGGGATTTTATCTCAATGGACTCCACCATGTACACCATAACACAATGGTGTATCTGAAAGGAGAAATCGAACACTATTAGATATGGTTTGATCAATGATGAGTCGAGCAGACATGCCTAAGTCTTTTTAGGAAATGATATTCTCTTCTCCAATCTGTTAAAATATGGTTATCCAAGTAGTTCTGCATGAAAAACCTTGGATAAGCATCTTATATACTGGGAATAAGGATCTATAGAGATATATCCAATAGGTTGCTAGGTCTTTCTCAAAGTACATATATAGATAAGTTGAAGGGATTCAATATGGATCTCTCTAAGAAAAGGTTTATACCCATGGTGCATGGGAAATACCTTTCTAAGTCTATGTGTCCACAGACACTAGAGAATAGAGAGAGCATGAATAGAATACCATATACATCGGCAATTGGTTCTATCATGTATGCTATGTTATGTACACGTCCAGATGTAGCGTTTGCTTTGAGTGTCACAAGCAGATTCCAATCCAATTTTGGAGAGAAACACTAGGCAGTTATCAAGAATATCCTTAAGCATTTGATAAGGACTAAGGATATATTCTTGGTATATGGAGAGGGCAGTTTAGAAGTAAATGGGTATACAGATGCCAGATTCCAATCTGACAAAGATCATTGTAAATCACAGTCTGGTTATTTGTTTATAATGAGAGGAGGAGTAGTTAGTTGGAAGAGTTCCAAACAAGAAACAACCGCTAATTCCATAATAGAAGCTGAGTAGTTAGTTGGAAGAGTTCTTTATAGTATGGTTTTATGTCCATTACATATTACATAACCATTTGTAGAAAACTAACACATAATATTATACATGTAAGTCTATATAATCCAAAAGGAATCAAGATGTACATGCCATGCATCCATCCTTCACTTGGTCTTCAATTACTTGTCATTGTGCGCAGTCAAATAAACCATGCGCTAAGCAATGTTGTTGCCTAGTGATGGATACAACTACACAAAATTTCATTTATAAAAAACCATAACATGTAAAATTAGCATTATTCCCTTAATTGTTATTTATTTCCATTTAACTTAGAATTTATTCTTTTAATGATTTATATTTCCATTTAGTCCTCCTATTGCTTACTTTTCTTATTTCTTTTGCATAATTCTTACTTTGGTGAAAAATTACAATTCAGTCACTAAACTTTCCTTTTAGCATATATTACTTTATTTAATTCTAATTTTGGTCCTTTTTGTTTCTTTTTACTTTTATTCCATTTTAAACCCCAAATTTACACTTTCGTCCTTATATTTACTCACGTAAGGGTAAATTACAATTTAATCCTTAAAACTTTTCCTTAATTATGATTTTACCCTTTTGTACTTATTTGACTATTTTAACTCCTTTAACCATATTTTTAATGCAAATTTACAATTTTACCCTCTTTTTTCTCACATAATTACATTTTTACCCTTTATTAGCTAATTTCTTGCATTTTTCACTTTATTTACTATTTAATTACACATATGACATCTTTTATGTACAATTTATTGTTTAGTCCTTATTTTCTTATATAATCACAATTTTGGCCCTAAGAGTACCAATGGAAAGCCTCGAACTAGATATGCGGGACAAGGATTCCAATGATGTAAATGGACTGGAGGGACCACTGGACGTGATCTTACTACTCTAGGTTATGTGTATATGTGTCAGGTGACTACTTAAGATAGCCAAAGCCTTAGGGATAAATCTAATCTCATGGTGCTACCATAGTATATGTGTCCCTATAGCTAGACATTATATCCTGTAATCCTAGATTACCCATTGTACACTAAGGGTAATTATTTTATTCGCTTTATGTTATATTTTCATGTAATTTTCCATACCAATCTCATTATGCCACAAGTTTTGTTTGCTCATTTCATATCCATTCATACTTATTAAACACATATTTATAATGTACATGTATAATATCATTTAAAATTGGTGGAAACATGCCATTTCTCCTACATACACCATTCGACCTCAACATGTTCTCATACATACAATGTAATTTCTCATTCTTCCTCATGTCATATGTATTTTCAAGATTATTTTAGGTATTCATATATTGATACACATTTAATTTCCATTAATAGCCTTTAGTTACATATGTGTACATTATTATGTTCACTTACACGATATTATGTTCAAACGGAGTTTTAGGTCCTAATCAATCATATTATGTTCATTCATCATTATGTTATACCTTTCATGTTAAATTTACAAACAATCATCAAATTATCACATGTTACACCATCCTAGGTTTCCCTATTATTTGATTTTTTTCTCTTTTAATTCTCATTTATTTCATGTTATTACATCTTTTTACTATGATATCTCAGTTTATTTCATATTTCTACACAAATTCACATGGTGACATAATGTAAATTTAGGCTTAATTTAAAAGAAATAAATGAAATTAAGTGTAGTTTGCATCCATTAACCTTAAAATAGCTTGAAAATCACTTATTTACCCTTTCCTTTGTTTTTCTTCTCTTTGCTTTTTTCTTCTCTTTGGAAATTCCCTTTAGGATGAAATTGAGGAGGAATAAATTAGAGTTTATACCTTTAATTTCAATTTAAAAATTCTCAACAACAAATTTACTAATGATTTCCTACAATTCTATACAAAAATCCCTAACTAATTTCAATAAAAACTCAAGAATTTACCTAATTAGGTTAACTTTCTCTAACTAAAAATCCTTATTTTCCAAGCTTCCTTTTGTGCCAATTTAATTTTTATGATGGAGAGGAGCTCTTCTAATGTGTGTAGATAAAATAAGGGCTTATGATTTGGCAACAAATGGAATAAATAAGAAGAAAAATGGTGGATGGTCATTAGAAAGATGGTTTAGATTTGGGGAAGAAGAAGGGGAAAGATGTCATATTTTTTAGCAAAAATGTAGAGAATTATAGACTTCCTTAGGCTATTTCTAATAGGTCTATGCAATCAAAATAATTTTTGGAGGTCTATAGAATAATTTAGAGCTCTGTCAAACTTACAATCAATAAAATAATGGTACCGAGAAAACTCCTCACTTTCTATTTTGGGGTCATATCTAAGCTCAATTTCTTCTCAAATTATACCACTGGACTCTATTTAATACATATTATCTAATCTAATAGTTAAATATCTAGCTTCCTGGTATGTCACCCATCCTAAAATTTCTCTAGGCTGC
This sequence comes from Excoecaria agallocha, assembly GCA_037975025.1. Taxonomy (NCBI): domain Eukaryota; kingdom Viridiplantae; phylum Streptophyta; class Magnoliopsida; order Malpighiales; family Euphorbiaceae; genus Excoecaria; species Excoecaria agallocha. The sequence continues at coordinate 15,761,282 of CM075821.1, read as the reverse complement.
ATATATTTAACACTTAGATACTATGAATTCTATTATACTATGCTAATGTAATCACACTAAATACCATTCTAATGTTACTATTTATGATTTAAAATGCATTATTTATGCCGGATAGGATTTTAAGGTGTTACATTTCTCACTTACGAATAAAAAATTTCATCCTCAAAATTACCTGGATGGAAGAGCTATGGATACTGTTATCTCATGGTTTTCTCTGGTTCCTAAGTTGCCTCTTCCACATTGTGGCAGGTCTAGAGCACTTTGAAAAATAGTATCTGCTTGTTCCTCAGCTATCAGATTTCTCTTTTAAAAATCCTCACTGGATCTTCATCATATGATAGGTTTGGTCAAAGCTGAACTTCCTTTGGTGTTATAACATGTGATAGATCTGATCAATATCTCTTCAACATGGACATATAGAATACATCATGAATTCTCTCTAATTTTAGTGGCAGTTTCAACTTGTAAGCAACAGGTACAACATGTTGTAATACCATATATAGACCAATAAATTTAGGGCCGAGTTTGCCTTTCTTGCCAAATCTTGAGATCTCCTCTATGGTAAAACCATCAGGAATACTTTATCGCCCACATTAAACTCTAACACGACCTCAGCAAGTATAGTAAATCAGCTAAGTAATATATGGAAATATATTTAAAACCCCAAAATATCAAACCCAAGGGATAAAGGGCTAATAAATGAAATAACTAGAGTTGAGTGGGATTCATTTGAGATAAATTCCCAAGTTTTCAATTGAGAGCATCATAAATCTAGTTAAAAAAATAAATAAAAAATAAAGCTAATTAAACTTAATATTAAAACATTAATTAAAAACATTGCCAAGGTACTTTAATCCTCCCCATACCCAATGCATTGAATTAAACTACAAAGAAATATATAACCTAAATGCGAACAACCCATCTAAACCCTAAGTTTCCAATTCTAGAGCCAACTACTCTAACCACCCAATTTCCCATTCTAGAGCCAATTTGATAGCTAGCATAAGCATGGGTCCTAAGACTTAGGTATGAATTAGCTTCCCATTTCAGAGCCAGCCAATCCATTACCCACCTATTCTTTAACTATTTTTGAAATAAATGCAGTCTACAAAGAGAGTTTAAGACCTCTATTTCGGAACCATCTAGGACTTGAGATGTAGAAAACACAAGAAAAGAGCATGGCAGTACCCAATCCATACAAATATAATAACCATTTATTCAAATTAAATAAAATGATCAAATGCTGAATAAAATAGATAAATAAATAATCACAATAAAGAACAGAACATTCAAGCATATATAAATCAAAGATAAGTTCGATCCATTACATAGATATGGGGATTTATAAACCCCTTAGCAATAAAACTACTAACTAAACATAAATAAAGTAAAGGAAAATAGGAAATAAGAAACCCAAAAACCCATTATAGTGATGAAGCTCCCATCTAAATCCAAGCCTTCTTCACCAACTCTCTAGCAAAATAAAAGCTAAAATTGCAACTAAAGTAAAGAAATCTAAATCTAATCTAAGAACTTGAACTAAATAAACCTAATCTAAGAAATTACAAAGGATAAGAAAAGAAAACTCCCTAAACTATGAAAAAAGAAAAACCTTAGAACTAAAATAGTTGCCTCCTCCCTTAAGCTAAATAGATCTTAGCTTTTATAGCATTAGCAGAGGCACACGGTAAAGACCATTTGTTATCTACTATGCAGACCCTTCTAGACTGAAGCTTTGCAAAATCTGCTTTTCACACAGTGGAGATGATTTGGTCTCTACTATGCACACCCTTTTAAATCGAAGCTTTATAAAATTTGCTTGGCACATGGTGGAGATGATTTGGTCTTTGCCATGTGCATTAGTGAAATAGTGCGTCTTAATGAATTTGCTTAGCATACGGCTGAGACCATTTTGTCTCTTCCATGTGCAACGTCCAATTTCTGTAAAAACATAAAAAATCGCCATTAAGCACACCAAAACACTATAATTCCCAAAATAATCCAATTTATCACAAAGAAAGAGATTTAACACACAAAATACATAAAACACAGAAAATTAAGCACAAACACAAATAAAAATATATTGAAAATAAACACAAAATTTGAAGTTATCAAACTCTATGTCTTTTCTCTTTAAGTCTGCATAGGATTTTTATCTATTTGTTGTAGCTTTCAGATTGTCTTTGATCAACTTCACCTTTTCCTCGGTTTCTTTGATTAAATGTGGTCCCACCAACTTGCTTTTACTAAGTTCGGTCTAAAATAGGAAAGTCCTGTATCTCTTTCCATACAATGCTTCATAAGGTGCCATCTTAATACTGGACTGATAGGTAAATTTTGCTTATCGAAGATATTTTTTCCAACTGTTGCCAAACTCAAGTATGTAACACCTTAACATATCTTCTAATATCTATATCACTCACTCAGATTATCCATCTATTTGTGCATGAAAGGCAGTGCCGTAGTCTAAGTAAGTTCCCAATACTTCCTAAAGTTTCTTCTAAAATTGAATGTGAATCTCTATCCAAAATAATGGAGGAGGGAACACCATGTAGTCTTACTATCTCATTAATGTAAATTTTTTCTAGCCTGGTTAATGGAAAGTCAGACCTTATTGGTATAAAGTCTACAGACTTTGTCAATCTGTAAACTATTACCTAAATGGAATCTTGTTGCCTTTCGATAAGTGGTAAACCAGACATAAAATCCATGGTGATGTGGTCCCACTTTCATTCAGGTACAGTGATGGGTTGTAACAAGCCAGAAGGAACTTGATGTTCTTATTGCCTAGATGCATGCTGTAATTGTTGCTATGGGCTTCTACCAAAATGTTTTGTTGGTAATTATCGGTTACATGCATCTCATAAATGAGCGAAATTTAAAATTTTTAACCAATAGATCTGATCTTGCCATGAATTTACAATATACATATTAATGGGAATAAGAAAAATCACCTTTGATTTTTGTTGAATAGTTGATTTTCCTTTTCACCGGATTGTCGCAAACCACAGTGTCCAAAGTTTAACACCTCTAATGAGTAATCCACACTAGAGAAGGATTGAATGAACCAACAAAGGTGAAATACAAGGCTGGCCAAAATCTCTTGATGCTAGCAAGGGGAAAGTGGTGGCTAGGGTTTTGTGAATGAGAGAAATTCTTTTCTCTTAATTGTTCACCTTGTTAACCTAAAACCTTATCACTTGGATTTTTATAGTTAGGTTAAAAATCCAACTTCATAATAGGATTGGACTCTTTAAAATTTCTGGAGAAATATTAAATGGGCTTATAGAATTATTAATAATTTATTTGGGCTCAATTAAATCTAATTTAAGCCCCTTTCACAAAAGACTATGCACAAAACCTACAAACTAGGCCCTTTGTGCTTATACTTGGATTTAATCACCCAAATGAATTCCAAATCCATCCAAATTAAATATGTAGGCTCCATGACACTTATGAAATATATTTAATTTATTTTGGTCCAAGAATTAGGCCTCTAAAGCCTTCTATTTGTAGTTGGCGTGAAACCCTTCCTCTGGAGGGTTTTTGCACCAAACTCAATTTTCTGGATCTCCAATATTTTCTCTAATGGATCTATTAATTATTATATCAGCCCTATAATACTTATAGTCCAATAATAATTAATTATGAAATATATTATTTCAATTAGGTCCATTTTACAGAATATTTCTAAAAAGTTCTGCGAATAATTTCATTTTATCATAATTAATTAAACTCTTTAATTAATTATTCTCTTATTCCCTTCTAAATTCCCATAATAATATCAAATATTATTATCCTTGTCATTTTACCATTTTATTCTTTTCTCTATATGTGTGTGACCTATTGGGTTCCTGTCCATATTGGCAGTATAATATGTAATTGTGAGTTCCATTCAAAACTCACATGATTTAAACTTCTTTAAATCATTTTATCAATCCCTATTGATATTATTGATACACTATTATACAAGTCATGATTAGCCTCTAGCTAGGCATCATGACTACCCAAATGTCAGGAAAGTCAAGTGGTTTAACTATACCCTTCCATAAAAACAGTTGCCGTGCAATTACTCCTTTCACCACTCTTATCTCAATTAGATTCTGATTATGGATTTCTGTCAACTCATATAAATCTAATTATGTATGTTCTATTAATTTAACCATTGTTCCCAAAATGCCCTTCATGGATCTCTATCCATCTTGGCATATTACTTTGGCCAAAAATTCTCTAAGCAAGGTAATTATTGAATCATACAAGATAACTTTCCTTAATAAATCTGGGATGGTGAATCCTTTATTGATCACTCAACTAACTTCAAGTAGGTCATGATATACCCAACCTCCTAACTATGTTCACTCCCAGTTAGAAGTAATCAATTATGGAGTCAAAGTATACCACTTGATACTTAAGATAACATTGGTGATCTCAAGTCTAAGGATACTTGTACAACCACTACTTGAACCATTCAAGAAGCATAACATGTGCTAGTCTGTCCGCATTAACAATATCCTATCTTGTTAATTCTATGACTAGGGATATTTAGATATTAGCACATTTGCATGCAATAGACATCTCATTTCATGAACACTTCATGATTGCCTTTACACTGTGTTTATATTATCTAGGACTTCATTTATTAATTTAAGATTTACAAACTCGTGTATTTAAACATAGTATTAATAAATGAATGATGCCTTTTATTAAGAATATGAATTCATACATATGAAATACATCACTATTACATGGGCTCTAGGGTATGCTCTCTAACAATCTTCCACTTACACTAGAGCCAATCACTCATATGTCTTAAACCCATATTATTTATTTGGTGATCGTGCTTTATTTGGAAAAGTGCTTTAGTGAGGGGATTCGCCACATTATCATCTATAGAGACTTAAAGTAACAATATAGCACGATCACATTTACTACTATTTGATCTCCCTTAACATTGTCTAAATATTACTCTAGTTTTCTTTTTCTTCGAATCATTCCTTCTCTTTTTTTTTATTTCTTTTCTTTCTATTTTCTCTTTTTCATTTTTTTTACTTTTACTAATTAGACTTATGAAAGAAAATGAGAGGGATCCAACTATAGTTTATGCTTACACCTAACAAGAATTTTCTCAAATGACATAGCAATCCTAATCCTCTACACATAAAGGGTGCCAAAAGAAAAGTTTATTGTTCAAAAATTGGATTAAGGCTATGTATGTGCTTAACAACAAAAATTGGCTAAAAGCTCAAAATTGGCTATCTAAAGTCAAAAAGGGTTGGTTAGTTATTTAAGTAAGTTAAATTGGTTATATTCTAGTACCCTTATCATTTCTCATGTAAAAACTCACACTAAATGTAATCTCGAAGTTTACCAAAAACAAGTTTTAGAAGATATGGCATACCAAGGCTCTCATATAAAGAAAAATATCAATGTAAAAGGCTTCAAAAGCTTACTCAACTATAGGTCAAATTATTCTAAGCAATGATTTACCGAAATAATCATATTTACATGTTAAAAGATAAACAATTTAAAAAAAACCTATACTAATTGCTTTGCCAAATCATAACCCTCACTATACACATAAAGATGTCAAGGTAAAATAACCACTGATATTCCTCAAGAATTTTGCTCACTAGACCAAAAATCAAAAAATTAGGTTATGTCACATACATGCTACCAAATATACATCAACAACAAAAGCTCCAAAACCATGTAAACTAACAACAACCTAAACATGCATATAAGAACAATATAAATGAAAGTACAATGCAATCATACTAATTACAATCTAAAAATATGTATTAACACATTACATATACACCTTCCCATACTTGAAGGACATAATGTCCCCATTGTGCAAGGAAATAAAAGAAACACCACATAGGCATAAACAAAAGAAAGCACAAAAACACAAATCACATATAGACAAAACAAAAAGAAAATATAAAAACAGAAAAAAAAATAAACAAAATGGAGTAAATTACTGCCCTTATGTAGCTTTACTAGGCGAATTCGGTGAAGAGGAGCTGAAATCAACATTGTTTCTTTTGAAAAAAAAGATAGCAATTTCCTGCTTAAACTTTTGTGACTCTTATGCATATCCTTTAGGCTTTTCTCCATATGGACCACTTTAGCCTCCAAAGTCTTATTAGACTCATCCATTTTGTCCAGTTGATCCAACACCTTCTGCCACCCTAAATAACTCCCTCCTTCATCAGCAATAGAAACATCCTCAAATTCATCTTCACTTGCACTAGCAGCAATATCGGCATCAGCAACAATAGGGGATTGATTTCGCCCTCCTTTAACCCTACCACATCTTTCGTCATAAGAGAAAAATGTAACGGAATAGCCACCCTGCTTCAACAACCTAGAATTTTACAAGAATTTGACATCTATCATAATGATCACCTCATTCTCCTCAAGCTTAAACCCATATTCTTTCTTAGAGAAAAAGCAAAATTTCTAACCTTTAATCTCACTATACATTGGAAATAGACAATTAAATATATCTTGGTGAGTGGTTGTTCCCCTAGCTAGTTAAGAAGAACTCCTAGTAGTTTTCCCTTTGCCCTAATCTCTGTTAGCCATAGTCTTCAATCTCACCATGTTGAACCAATAAAAAGCGTGCAAAGTCATAAAGAAACAAGTTAAAACTAAAAAAATTGAAGAAGATTGAACACAAAAGAAAAGAAATGAGAAAGAAGAGATGAAAAGGAAATAAAAGTTGAGAGAAATCTAAAGAAAAAGGGGCAAAAACTGTTGAAAATGACAATTTAGGGTTCAAAAATCTATTTATATGTAGAAATTAACACTTGCAACGGTTGCAAACCACCTAAAAAATTAAAAATTTGTATTTTGTCGCGCTGGCGATAGAATGCATTCTGCTATTCATCATCCTCACGACATAACCCAACTTAGAAATTCTTTCTTATACGACATAATTGAAATCTTGAACACTTTTAAAAAACAAAAACAATTAATGAAAAATATCACACATGAACATCAACAAATATTTAAAATACAACACTACTTAAACTTAAAACATTAAAAATGAAAAATAAAAGTAAAACACATGCAAAAATGTGTATATAAATATATAGAAAGAGTTAGTAAACAAGATTTCAAAGATTAACAATCTTGAGAGAGACACAAGAAACCTCTCTACCATGAAAACTTCCTTCCAACACCTTTGACCATTAGCTTTGAATAATTCACCTTTATCATTTTTAAGTTCTAAATACCAATGGTCAAATACTTGAGTTATAAGAAATGGCCCAGTCTAATGAGATCTTAATTTTCCAGGAAATAACTTAATCTTGAGTTAAAGAGTAGAACTTTATCTCCTACTTTAAAACTTTTATACTTAATGTGAGCATCATGCCATTTCTTTCTCCTTTCCTTATAAATTCTAGCATTCTCATAAGCACTAAGTCGTAACTCATCCAATTCATTCAATTGCAAAAACTTTGCATACCAGCTTGTTTAAGATCAAAATTTAAAGCTCTAATAGCCCAATAAGCTCTACGTTCCAATTCTACAAGCAAATGACTTGTTTTGCCATACACTAACCTATATGGAATCATACCAATATGTATTTTAAAAGCTGTCCTATATGCCCAAAGTACATCATCTAATTTATGCGCCTAATCTTTACATGAACTAAAGACACTTTTCTCTAAAATCCATTTCAATTCTCTATTAGAAATCTCTACTTGACCACTTGATTATGGATGATAAGGTGTAGCTACTCTATGATGCACCCCACACTTATGCAACAATGACTCAAAAGATCAATTTACAAAATGCATACCTCTATCACTTAGGCACTCCAAACCTTGAAAATAATTTCTTTAAGAACTTGACAACTACTTTGGAACCATTGGTTGGGGTAGCTTTGGCTTCTACCCAATTGGACACATAATCCACTCCAACCAATATAAACTTTTGGCCAAATGATGTAGGGAAAGGACCCATAAAGTTTATACCCCATATATCAAATACCGCCACTTCTAAAATATTTGTTAAAGGCATTTCATCCCTTTTACCTAAATTTCCTATCCTTTGGCATTTGTCACATTAGGCCATGAACTTTTTTGCATCTTGAAACAACATTGGCCAATAGAACCCACATTCAAGGACACGAGCTACCATCTTCCCACTACCATTATGTCTTGCATACAAGGTTGAATGGCAATGAGATAATATATCAAGATACTCATCTTCACTTACGCATCAACACAAAACTCTATCTCCATAAACTTTGAACAAATATGGCTCCTCCAATAGATAATGTTTGATATCATAGAAAAACTTCTTCCTTTGCTGAAAAGATAAACCATAGGGCATAATTCTTGTAACAATATAGTTAGCACAGTCCATATACCATGTGTTTTAAAGTGATTAACTAACATTAAGGATTCATCAAGAAACTCCTCATTTATTTCACCATCATCACCTATAGGCCCATCCTTATTCTTTAATCTCAATAAATGATCAGCCACTAAATTCTCACTACACTTTTTTATCTCGTATTTCTATGTTAAATTCTTATAATAAGAGAACCTAGTGAATTAACCTAGGTTCAGCATCATTCTTAGCAAACAAATACCTTAAAGCCACATGATCCATAAAAACAATAACTTTAGATCCCAACAAGTATGATCTAAATTTATCACAAGCAAGCACAATGACAAGTATTTCTTTTTCTGTTGTTGTATAATTCAATTGAGGACCTAAAAGAGTGTGACTAGCATAGTAAATAACATACAACTTCTTATCTTTCCATTGACCTAAGACACATCCTATAGCTAGGTCACTTGCATCACACATGATCTCAAAGGGCAGGTTCCAATAGGTGAAGTTATGATAGGTTCACTTATAAGAGCTTTCTTGAATTTCTCAAAAGCTATAAATCATGCATCATTAAAATTGAAAGGAAAATCTTTTATTAAAAGATTAGTCAATGGCTTTGCAATTAAAGAAAAATCCATAATAAAGCTTCTATAAAAACTAGCATGTCCTAAAACTGACCTCAAACCCTTTAGTGTAGTAGGTGAAGGCAATTTCTCAATTAATTCGATCTTAGCCCTTCTTCCATATGAATTCTATACATTACCATATTTGGGCTAATTCCCCTTAAATCTGAAATTTACCAACCTATACTTCTACTTCTCTTCCTAACCACTTGCAAAAACATCTCCTCTTGCTTACTCATAAGTCTATTAGAAATAATAATTGGTAAAGTAAAATTTGCTCCAAGAAACGTATACCTTAAATGATTAGGTAACTCCTTCAACTCTACATTAGGAGCACTTATAATTGATGGAGGTAATGGATCCTCACTCCGACACAAAATTTTTGGCTTATGAATACCTTGATCCACCTCCTCATTATTCCTTTCGTCTTGAGATTCTGCCATGGAGACTTCAATCCCTAACACTTCCAATAGACATCCATCAATTACATCAATCTTCATGCATACATTATCTTCCATAGTATATTTTAGTGCTTTGTCCATATGGTACTCTACACTATCATTCCATACTCTTAAGATTAATTTATCTTCCGACACATCAACCAAAGCCCTACCAGTATTCATGGAAGGTTTACATAAAATTAATGGGCAATTAGCATCATAAGCAAATTTAAGTATCACAAAATCAGCTGGTAAAATAAACTCATCAACCTTAACTAACTGATATGCTTTTTCTAAAAGCTTAAATACCGCAAGTATACGGTGTACCAATTATAGTACTTCAGATATCGATCCCACCAGGAATGTTGATTAATATTGTACACTATTACTACTCAATTTTAATCTTGTTTACAATGCTCATTAATTTGTAAGTTAAAACTATTATTAACACTACACTACACTAAATTAAATACTATTCTACTTTAATGATGATCAGAGAAAACTTATGAATGTGATGAATATAATATATATATAAATATGGAATTTGATATTTTTCTCTAATTTATAATTCAATCTTTATCATGCAAGCCAAGTTGGAATAATGTTCTATGTCGCTGCTTTCGCATTTAGACTAGATTATGCCTTAAACATGCATTTATGGTTCTAAATCGCAGCTGTCGCATCTAGACAAGAATTACATAAACACACATTTAAAGAATAAAAACCAACCTATAACAACTATCTCCACATGTGATCTCTCAAACTATGCTTTGATAATGAATTTCCTATTAACTTTCAATAAGGCATTGCTCTCGCTAACTCCCTTATTTATGACTATTATGATGATTTTCAGAGAAGGAATTGCACATTGAAGGTCGTCTTCCTTAACTTATAATGATACTAATAAAGTTTTAATAGCAAATACTACATATAAATATAAATGAAAGAGAAATGAATAAATATAATAAATAACATTCAAGTTCCTAAAAATAATGCATAATAATAACAAAGAAGAAGTAAATATTAGAAATAAAAGAAGAGGATCTCTCAACCCTTCTTCATTTCACCAAATGTAGTCCTCTCCTTTGTTTTTGCCTTCTCTTCAATCCATAAAACTAAAACTAAAACCTACAACTACTCTTCTCTAATTACACTTTTAAAATAAAAAATAATGATTCATTCCTCCCATGATTATAACTTCTAGGGTATATATAATTTTTCAAGCATCAAGTCCCTTCAAGTGCCCCTCCATATGGTTGCAACCCTTGATGAAACTTTGCGTCCTTTTAGGTGACTTTTCAACATGAACTGCCTTAACCGCCTCCTGTCGCGATCGCGGCATCTGTCGTGCTCACGACGTGACACGCTTCCCTTGTCGCGCTCGCGGTACCTATCGCACTCGCGACAGGACACAGAGTTTCTTGACTTATTTTTACTCCTCCATATTTTCTCCTTTTTATCCTACATAAACAAAACTTGACAAAATACATTAAACACACCTAATTCTAACATAATTTAATACAACTAAATATTATTTTGGTAATAAAAAAATGGATTAAATATGAGCTATTTAGGCTCATATCACACCCCCACACTTAAAATTTTGCTTGTCCCCAAGCAAAACTTACCAAACAAGCAAACAATACAATCATATAATTTTAGAGCTCATATTTATATTTGGCAAATATTTGTAAACCACATGCAGAAACTCTTATCTCTACACAAATTTTTGCCCAAGTTTGCAAAGTCTCAAACAAAACCATTCGCCATTAAACTTAAACAACCATGCACATTTAGAAAATTATGAAGTAGCAAAACACAAGAATGTGTGAACTTAAGAACTTGAATATCTTAACACATGTAAACATTATACCACACCAAATATTGCCTAAAGTAGTTCTCACTCAAACACTATATTCTTAAAACACTTAATCACTTGATGTATTTATGGGTTAGTGTTTCTCTCATCCCTTAAACATGCCATTGCCTACCATAAGCTTGTAATTAGTAAACATCGCCACTACTAGTATAAAATAATACATGAAATCAAAAGGGTCTTACAAGGGTTGTAGCTTAGCTTAGGTTAAGGTAGGATAATTTTTTGTTTAAGTAGCTTAAATTGTGAATAGAAACAATATTACCATATCATAAGAGATTTTTTTAAGAACTTAAGCATCGCATGATGTAATTTACTTCTCATATTCCCTTCTCAATGGCACACTACTACTAGTTTCTCTTGTTCTTTCTTTCTTTCTTTTTTTTTTCTTTTGTTCTTTTTTTTTCCTTTCTATTTATTTTTATTTTTATATATTTTTTTCTCTTTTTTTCTTTAGAAACTAGCCTTATTCTAATATTGATCCTAGAGATGAATGGAATTTAACTCTCATTTTTTAAATACCATCATGCTTACATTAACAATATATATCTCCTAAAGATATAACAATTTATTTCTCTTCACAAAAAGGGTAAAACAAAGAAATAGGCTTTTTGTTTAGCAAAGGATATTGGCTAATTATATGTTGCTCAACAAAAATAGGTTTAAGGCTCAAAATTGGCTACCTAAAGTCAAAAAGGTAAGTTTTTAAAGTAAGCCAAAATGGTATAATCTAAATGCCCTTATCATTTTTCATGCACATCTCATACTAAATGTAATCTCAAAATTTACCAAGAAAAAATTCTAGATGAAATGGCATATTAAGGCTCTCATACAAGAAAAATATCAATGTATAAGGCTTAAAAGCTCACTTAAGCTATTAGTCAAATTACCTTAAGCAATAAATTGGCAAAAATAATCCATTTACACATTAGAAAAGATACTCAACTTAAAAAGAACCTACACTAAAGTGCTTTGCCAAGTCATAACCTTCATTATGTACATTAATTTGTCAAAGTAAAATGAAAATGATTAGCCTAAAAATTTGCCTAACTAGACTAAAAATGACAGAAATTCATGTTAAAGCATGCAATTAACTCCAAATAGGTACCAAATAAATAAACTCCAAAATTAAATTCACACACAATATATATATAAATAAATATACTAACAATAAACAAAAATATGAATAGAAACAATACATACATACCCCCCCACACACACTTAAAGGACACAATGTCCTCATTGTGTGAGAATGGTAAAGCAAACAAAAGACAAAACAAACAAAATCACAATAAATGTAAAAGAGAGGGAAAAAACAAACTCAAAAAGTTCCACTTGGAGAACTTAGTAGGGAAGGAGAGCATTCCGCATTCCACTGCAAAAGCATCCCCCCTACAATGTCGTGCTCGCGATGAATCTCGCGCCCGCTACAATGAAGAAAAATCATTAGATTTTTTTTTATTTTTTAAATTTATAATGAAAAACTAAGTAGTATAACATGCAGAACCAAAAATAAATTATGTCAATATACTAAATCAACTAAAAACAACACAAAAAAAAACTAATTAAATATTGTAATCCAAAATCATAAATCAAGATTCATAATGACAATAAATTTAATCAAGCATTCCCCGGCAACAGCGCCAAAAACTTGATATGCTTTTTCTAAAAGCTTAAATACCGCAAGTATACGGTGTACCAATTATAGTACTTCAGATATCGATCCCACCAGGAATGTTGATTAATATTGTACACTATTACTACTCAATTTTAATCTTGTTTACAATGCTCATTAATTTGTAAGTTAAAACTATTATTAACACTACACTACACTAAATTAAATATTATTCTACTTTAATGATGATCAGAGAAAACTTATGAATGTGATGAATATAATATATATATATAAATATGGAATTTGATATTTTTCTCTTATTTATAATTCAATCTTTATCATGCAAGCCAAGTTGGAATAATGTTCTATGTCGCAGGTCTCGCATTTAGACTAGATTATGCCTTAAACATGCATTTATGGTTCTAAATCGCAGCTCTCGCATCTAGACAAGAATTACATAAACACACATTCAAAGAATAAAAACCAACCTATAACAACTATCTCCACATGTGATCTCTCAAACTATGCTTTGATAATGAATTTCCTATTAACTTTTAATAAGACGTTGCTCTCGCTAACTCCCTTATTTATGACCATTATGATGATTTTCAGAGAAGGAATTGCACATTGAAGGTCGTCTTCCTTAACTTATAATGATACTAATAAAGTTTTAATAGCAAATACTACATATAAAGATAAATGAAAGAGAAATGAATAAATATAATAAATAACATTCAAGTTCCTAAAAATAATGCATAATAATAACAAAGAAGAAGTAGATATTAGAAATAAAAGAAGAAGATCTCTCAACCCTTCTTCATTTCACCAAATGTAGTCCTCTCCTTTGTTTTTGCCTTATCTTCAATCCATAAAACTAAAACTAAAACCTACAACTACTCTTCTCTAATTACACTTTTAAAATAAAAAATAATGATTCATTCCTCCCATGATTATAACTTCTAGGGTATATATAATTGTTCAAGCATCAAGTCCCTTCAAGTGCCCCTCCATATGGTTGCAACCCTTAATGAAACTTGGCATCCTTTTAAGTGACTTTTCAACATGAACTGCCTTTAACCGCCTCCTGTCGCGATCGTGACATCTATCGCGCTCGCGACGTGACATGCTTCCCTTGTCGCGCTCGCGACAGGACACGGAGTTTCTTGACTTATTTTTACTCCTCCATATTTTCTCCTTTTTATCCTACATAAACAAAACTTGATAAAATACATTAGACACACCTAATTCTAACATAATTTAATACAACTAAATATTATTTTGGTAATAAAAAAATGGATTAAATATGAGCTATTTAGGCTCATATCACTAACACATGCTCAATAATACCATATGGTTTCTTTAAAGATTGGTCAGCAAGTTGTAACACCATAGAAGTAGTTTTCACATCTTCTAGACCTAATTTCTTAAAGATTAATAGTAGCATGAGGTTAATGATAGCCGCTAAATCATAAAGACACCTAGGAAACTCTATATCCCTAGAAGTATGTGGAATAGTAAAGCTACTAGGGTTTTTCAATTTAGTTGGTAAGTTATTAGTGATAATTGAACTATAATCCTTAGTCAAAGCAACAATGGCTACATCCTCCCAACTTCTTTTATTAAAAATTAAATCTTTTAAAAATTTAGCATAATTGGAAACTTGGGCAATAGCCTCAACAAATGATAAGTTAATATGCAAATTCTTTAATTTATCTAAAAAAGTTAAGAAGTTACATATCCGTATCCTTCTATTTCAAATGTTGTAGAAATTGCAAACGAGGTTGATACACCTTTCCCTTAGAATTTCCCTCTGTCGCACTAGAGTTAGGCATCATGCTCGCGATAGTGCTTGAACTCTTTTCTATCATGCTCACAGGTTTTGTCGCACTTGCGACAGGAGCTTTATCTTCCTCCTGAATTTCCTGCAAAACTCTATTCTTGTTAGCTAAAAATTTATTTACAAATGACTTACCTTACCTGAGTGATATGGCCTTCAACTGCTCCCGTGGGTTATCCTCTATGTTGGTTGGAAGGCACCCTTGAAGTCTTGAAGGTAGTACACTTGCTAACTGGCTCATTTGAACCTTTAAATTATGTATAGATGATGATTGATTCTTTGTTATTTGGTCAAACTGAGACTCTAATCTCTTATAATTTTTACCTTGAGAGTTGAGCTTTAAATTAATGCCCTCTAAAAACCTATCCATTTTAATGTCCAAAGCACCAAATCTATCTTGACCTGGCTGAAAACCTATAGTTCCTCTGTTTTGGCCACTTCCCCAAGAAAAATTAGGATGATTTGTCCAACTAGGGTTATAAGTGTTTAAATAAGGGTTCCCACACCCTTGACTTGCACAAAACTCATTTTTTCCTCCATTCTAACCAAACCTACCCCACAACTCTCACTCACATGCCTTTGTTGACAACAAAAGGTACAACCATTAGGTGGGGTTCCTCCCATACTCAAATTATCAATTTTATGTGACAATGCAGCAACTTAGGCTTGAAAAGCCACAACTGAATTTATAAAATGGACTCCTTTAGTAGGGGAAGGAGGTGATACCTTCGCTCTTTCTATAGGCCACATGCAATTATATATTGACATTTCCTCCAACAAGTCAAAGGCTGCATTTGTGGTCTTTCTCATAAGAGATTCTCTAGCGGCTGCATCAATAGTTCCTCTAGTAGTGGGGTTTACACCATTGTAAAAGCTTTGCATAAGTAACTCCTTTGGAAGATTATGATGATGGCAACTCCATTACAATTCCTTAAACCTTTCCTATACCTCATACAAAGATTTATTATCTTGTTATATGAAAGTAGTAATTTCTTTAATAATCTTAGCAATCTTAACCAATGGAAAATACATTGAAAGAAATGCTTAGGCCAATTGATCCCAAGTGGTAATTGAACCTCTTATAAGTGAGTTCAACCAAACTTTGGCCTTATCCTTCATTGTAAAAGGAAAAAGCCGAAGCTTAATTGCATCCGTAAAAACTCCATTTATCTTAAAAGTATCACAAATTTCAAGAAAGTTTGCTAAATGAGCATTAAGATACTCATTTGGTAATCCATAAAATTGAATGCTATTCTGAACTAGTTGCAAAAAAGAGGGTTTTATCTCAAATTGATTAGCATTTACTGTAGGTCTTACTACTCCTTATTGAGTACCACTTAATGCAGACGTAGCATAATCCATCAACCATGGAGGATTATCTTTAACCATGGTTTGTCTCTTAGTCTTCTTTCTCTTTGGTTTTTGGTTACTTAACAAAAATCTTTCTATCTCAAGATTTAAGCATTCAAGTTCTTTTTGAGAACTCCTTATTCTAGGCATGTACTTGAACTCCTAAATCTGTAATTCAAAACAAACAAACAAACACTTATTAACTATTGTAATCCAAAATCTTGAATCAAGCATTATAATGGCAATCTACACAAACATCTTTTATTTCTCCAACAATGGCGGCAAAAACTTGTTAGTGCTAAATTCGCAAGCACATAATTTACCGATTATAGTACTTAAGATATCATTCCTACAGGAAAATAATGAATGATCACACACTATTACTCAATTCTTAATCTTGTTTATAATATTCGAGTTTCATTAAATAAACTAAAATATATTTGACAACTAAAAATATTAATTTAAACTAATTTATTGGTAATTAAAAAAGACAATTAAAGATTGATATTATAATGTATAAATTGAACTTGAACTAATTCTCTCACTTAAATTTCTAATCTTTTAATGCAAACCAAGTTGGATTAATGCCTTAATTCATTCTCTTAATTTGAATTAGTTAATCTTAAAACATGCATGTACAATGCTAACCCTTAATTCTCATTAATGTGTTAGTTAATTGTAAACACTTATTATAAGATTTGAGAGCCAACTTATAGTAATTACCCTAATATCCAAATCTCTCAAGTGATATTTTAATAATGAATCTTTACTAGCTATAAGGGAGAATATATTTCTCAATCATACTATCGCTTATATTAATCAAGTATAAAATACTAACAAAGAATTCTGCAAATAAGACTAAGTATATATTACTAAAAATATGAAATATATAGACATTAATGTTCAAATTCCTTAAGCGAATATCATCCAACTAAGTACAAGAAGAAGTATAGATAAGAGATAGTAAAACAAAATCTCTCAACCCTTTTCCAGTTTTAAGTAGATCTCCTTCTTCTTGCTTGTCTTCTTCTTTAAAGATCAAAAGCTACCAATGTACTAATTACATTCAAAGAAAAACAGGAATTGTTAATTGTTCTTTTCACAACTTATGTGTATATTTTCTAACTACTTCTTGTGTCAATATATATTGGATTCCAATCCCTATGTCCTTTAGAAATGCCCCCCAAAAGTAGGCAACCCTTGATGGAATGACATGAATCTTCAAGTGTCTTTTCAAAAGTAACTACCAAAATTCCTTTTACTGTCGTGCCTATGATGGATGTTGTGCTTAAGACAGGGCACGATCCTTGAATCTTGACTTTTTCTTTCTGCATTGACCTCCTACTTTTGAAGCCTTATTGTGTCGCTCTCACAACTCCTTCCACGCTCGCGATAGGACTTCTTATTTTGCTTGATTTCTATCTCTTTTCTTTAGTTCTAGCTCCTTTACTCCCTATACACACTTACAATAAAAAACACATAAAAGGCATCCTGTTTCATATAAAAACTTAACTAAAACTATATATTTACTACACAAAAACATTCACAATTTATGCATGAATCAACTCACATCAATAGACAATCAGCACCACTAAGGGAAAACTTGTTGTCTTTCCCTACTTGCTTTTGAGAAATAATGTAGGCTAACTGATCATCTTGCCTTTGGGTAGCTTGTACTTCTTATAGCCAATTAGGTTTAAGTTGTATCTCAGCTACAAGTACTCCATCCTGAGCCACAATCAGTTTGATATCCATAACTTTTAAATCTTCTAAGTGTTTTTTAATAAGTGCATCAGCTACTACATCTACTTTACCAAGATGGTAGTCAATCAAGTAGTCATAATCTTTAATAAGTTCCAAACAATGCCTTTGCTTTAAATTGAGTTATTTCTGTGTAGGCAAATATTTTAAATTCTTGTGATATATGTAGATCTAATATTTCTCACCATATAAGTAATGCCTCCAAATCTTCAATGCAAACACAATTGCTATTAACTCCAAATCATAGGTAGGATCATTTCTTTCATGAGTTTTGCATTGTTTAGAAGCATAAGCTACCACTTTGCCCTCCTGCATCAATACACATCCTAACCCATTTCTAGAAATATCACTATAGATGACAAAAGGTTTACCCAAGGTGGGCTGTGTGAGAATAGGAGCTCCAATCAACATACTTTTCAACTTTTCAAAACTCTCTTGAAACTTGTCTATCCACTCAAACCTAGCATTCTTCTATAACAACTTGGTGAGCGGCGTAGCTGTAAGGAACTAAAATAGGCCCCAGTGGAATTCAAGGGCAATTTTACCTTATTAAAGTATAATTAAACATTATTGGATGAATTATTATGTTTTTCTTGACCTTTTGGCACTCTTTTGACTATATCTCGAGTTATAGAGCACAAAATTAGATGATTCAAATTGGGTTTGAAAATATACATCAATACTAAGATTTCATATGAAGAAACCAAGTTCGAAATATTTCTTTAACTAGGCTATATTTAAGCAAAAATTCCAGAATAGTTTGCAGCCAAGTCACTAGGAATAGACCTCAGTATTTTATAAATATCTTAAAATATACAAATGCTATGGAGATGATTCTTGATCTTTTAGAAACTAGAAACATATTGTAATAAGTTTGTAGAAGATAACATTTACTAAAAATGGCTTTTAGAAGGTCAAAAATTACATACAAGTCAAATTTAGAAAACTACCTATGATAGAGGATACAATAGTCAAGTGATAATATAGTTTGAAGGCTAATTTAAAAGAGGATGAAAATTTAGGGGTCAATTTGTTAATATGAAACTTGAAGGGTAAATTATGAAAAAGGGATATAAAGGAGAGGTTGATTTAAGAAAAGAAAAAAATGAGTGGAACATTGTGTGACATGCAAATAAATGAGAAAAATTTATGTAACATGCAATTAGTTAGAGGATTAAAAGAGATATTTGTGTGGAACATGCTGATGTCATTTTCCACTTAAGTCACCATGCAAGCATTTTTTTTAGGAGTATATATAGTGGGTTGGTCGGCCACACCAAGGAAAAATATGATTTCTCCTTATATCTTCCTTATTTTTACTCATCTCTCATCTTTCTCTAAAAGTTCTACATTTTATCTTTATAATTTTCAAGAGGAAATCCTGCTGCATGTTATTTGAATTAGAAGTTTTTGATGGAGAAAAGTAAGACATGCATAGTGAGGGCCGGATTTTGTAGAGAGAATTACAGAAAATTCACTTCTTCTTCTCATTTCTTAAAGCCATAGTGATCTCTCAAGGAATTCTTAAAGAAAAGTCTTTGCATGTGGAGTTAATCAAGTGTAGTTGGTGTTAAACAACAAGGTAAGTGTATAAATTTGTTAGTTAATCTCTTCTTCTTCATCTTCATCTTCCTTAGTTGATGGTCTAATGAGTTAAATGCTGGAATTTTGGTGTTGAATGAATGAATTCATGTAAAGGAAAAGAAGAAGGTGGAGGGAACAAGGAAAAAGGGCTTGCAAAGGATTGAGAGTGAAAAAGGGATTTCAGCCAAAGGTATGGGAAATTAGGGCTTTTCATATTGCATGTGAAATTATATGCTAAAACATATTGTGGTTGATTTAAAATCTTGAGTAAATTAAAGAGAATACAAGATAAGAAATGCATATGAAGTTACAGTGTGATTCCTTTGACCTAGTGACAAAAATTTTAGTGTAAGTTAAAATAGAGACCTCAAAATTTAACAAATCAAATTTATGTAGTTATATAAGACATTTTCATACAAAATTGAAGAAGGAACCTACCTTCAATTTTGCATCCAGTTATTTTTTATGATTTATTGAATTTGAGAGAACTACAAATTTCAGATTCTGGACCAGGTTGTGGAAAACTTGAGATATCTGTATGTACAATGATCAAAATAAAATGAAATTTGTTTCTATGCAAACTAGACTCATAAATACACATTTTATATGAAGAAAGTGATGCCTAATGTTATTTCTAAGTATGTCAAATAATTAGCATGAAATTCATTGAATCTGTTTGTACTGTTAAGATACAGATGTTGGTATTTTGGACATAAGTATTAGTAGAGAAGTCAAAATATTATGATGTAAAATTCTGGGTAAACTAGATACCTAGGATTATGTTTTTGATGAAGAAATTATGGTCTAAATCCCTCTTGATTTGGTGCTATGAATTTTTATAAGTGACAGCTAATACTATTTCGATTCTATGAACAGCCTATAGTATTTCTCAAATATCTCGAGCTATAGGTCTGATATTAAGGTGAATTTTGATGCTCTGGAAACTAGAACCAAAGGGAAATAATATTGTAGAGATAATTTAGCCTAAATATGACATTTTAAAATTCATTTGTGGCTCGCAAGTTGAGTCCAGAATGCTACCCTGTGTAGATTTTTAATGTACTTTATCTTATGGTTTTTAATTAATTGAGTTAAATATATGTTTATGTGATTACAAAATGAATTGAATAGGGCATGTAATATTACTATTTAATACAAGATTATATGTATACATATACATTCACAAGTGTACATAGGTAAGGACTAGTGATGAATATATCTAACATATATTTGTGATTAAATTTGTACATAATTGTTATATGCAAGGTTAATGTATGTATGTACTCTTATGATGAGTAAGTGTATATTTTAACATGTACCTATACTATGAGAAGAAAAAAATACAATAGTATGACCATGTTTACATGTAATGTATTATGGGTAACATATTAAAGTATATATATTATGATTATATATGCTCAATTATCAATAAGCAATTTCTAACATAGAAATACATATATCTAAGGATGTAAATCAAGTTATGATTACATATGTATAGCTTAACTACTTGTTGTTATGATAAATTCATAGTTACATGGAAGCACAGTGAATTAAGTATGCCATGTAATATGATTGTTGATAAAGGTTTACATATAATTATATTTGTACATAAGTAAGGATTGTTGGTAATGATATAAAAATATTCGTATGTGATCAAACTTATGTACATGGTTGTTGTGCACAATTATGCTTTAATGTACATATTTTTAATAATGGAGTAAATATTTATTTGATGCATGCATGTATACTATGAAGTTAAGAAATGTTTAAATATGATAAATGAAAGTTTATAATATAAGACTATAATATGATTACATGAATGTAATATATATAAATGTATATATATATATAAATGTATATATATATATATATATATATATATATATATATATATATATATATATATGTAAATGTCTAAATGATTATACACGATTTTTATTGATCTCTTGAAGTTACTATGATACTTATAGTTTGAAATATTAACTCTACTTGTAAAAAGAAGTAATATGACTAGTAGAATATATGTGTACATATAAACATATACATATATAGTATGATCTTAAATGATCGGGTTTGAAAGATGTTTTAGTGTAATGATTTAAAGCATATGTTTAAAGTGAAATGCATGAATGTCTTTGCTTAATTGGAATGACATGATTAAGCATTTGTGATGTCACATGTTAGCATGCTAAAATACAGATCTACAGAGCAATAGGCTCAATTATAGAAATCATATTAAAGTATATAATGGCAATGTTATATGTGACTATGTATACAAGTGTATGCATTAAAGAAGGAGTATCTTGTCATGTGATTGTTACATGAGCAAATTGTATAAATTATTTTATGAATTATGCATATATGTTTATGCAATAGAGAAGATTTATATTTGTACATGATTATGCATAGGTGCAAATAGTATAATATAGGTACAATCTTGTTATACGAAATAGTTACATGATTGAATAAGATTACAAGCACAGAATAGTAATACCCAATAGTGAGCATGTTCAAAGGTTTACATAAAGTTATGCATATACATGTATATGATATCTTGCTCATAGTTATAAAGGAATATATATATATAGATACCTATATGTATATGATGAATAGAGCAAAGTAAAGAATAACATTGCTCAATAGCCATACATGAGCATGTACATGATTATTTTATTCATAGTTATACAAGGGTATACATTTGCATATACGAATATGATTGAATAGAGTAAAAGTAAACTAAAGAAAGATAAAGTGAGAGATTATATTTGCCTGCTACTAGAGTTCAATTGTGGATAGATAGCCGCCTATAAGGAAAATTGCAGTTGCCATAGTTTGGCCCAATTGAGTCTAAAGTATGTTTGATTCCATTTGAATCATGAACAGCCCCGTTTGGGTTGTTAGGCAACCCCATTTGGGTCTGCTTGACAAGTCTAAAGTATAATTTGGCCCCATTTGGGTCTATAGATCCGATATCTTTGGATATCCTCCATTTTGATACCAAAGTATATCTATAGTTCCCGTTATCCACTAATAGAACTGAGGCAGGCTAAACTATAAGTACAGTACAGACATTAAAGTATAAAGTATTAAGCAAGCATCATATAAAAGTTAAGGGTATTGCTTGATTACATGTCTGACATTATTTGCTCGTATTATTTCATAAGTTTAAATAAATAGAGGTTACCAAGTAACACATGACATGTATGCTATTTATAGTTTGTTTTAAATGTTCAAAATTGCTTAAATGAGTTAAATGCATGAAGAATTCTCAGCCAATATACAATACCAGCATGCTAAGTTAACTGTTAAGTTTTTTTAAATGTTTTTATTGTTTACTACGTGAGGTTGATAGATTTTTCAAGATTTTTTAATCCATTGATTACAAGTTAAATAAATGTATATGTATAAAGTGTGCTGAGTGTGATTACTGGTGAAGTAATGTTAATATCGAAATGCTTTAAAAGTTAATATATATATATATATATATATAGGTAAAGATATAATAGTTTAATAAAAATAGTAAGTATTCAAACGAATGAGAAATATGGCATTTTACACATGGAATATATTATACAGAGGTATAAGGAATATAATTTATATGAATACAGTACCATGCTTCTAAGCTAGTTAAGTATATCAAAGTGATCACTAAAATCAAAATGTGGGAACTCATAAAGTATAGATAAAGTATACATAAATGTTTGTAAATAAGTGATAGAAATATGGCATAGTTATTAAAATGTTTGGCAATTGTATTAATACAAGAATAATATAGTCATCAATGTTTGACAACTAATAATTCAAAGTAATTGGTCAATAGTAACATATAGAAATTCAAAAAGTAAGCTTGATATTGGTTATAAGTATAGCAAAACAGAATATAATTATGGGAGATTATTCTGAATATTATTTATAATGATTGGTTTATTTGTTTTAAGATGTATATATATATGGGTTTTCATCTTGATGACCTTTAAAAAGGGGTCGTCCACATGTTTTTGTTCCCTACTAAGCTTTATAGCTTAGAACGGGTGTTTCATTCGTGTAGGTTGCAAGTAAGGATTTTTCCCTGGGATGATATCTGTAGCGGGATGGCCAACACAAGAGAGAGATTGAAAGTATAGTCTAATGTTAAGTGCAATTTGATTACAAGATTCTTATTTACTTTGTCAAGGATGTGATGTACAGATGATTCATAAAAGTAAATATTAGATTTCTTAAAGATACTCTTAAGTATGTAGTAAAGTTTTTCGAGCATAAGAACATGGTTAGCATGCTTAATGAAATATGATATAGTACTAATAGCTATATATGGAATAAGGGTGCTACAGTAGCTATCATAGAAAACCCTTTTACAAATATTTTATAGTAGCCAGCTAGCCTAAGAAAACTCCTTACTTTGGTGACATTTTTAGGTGGTTTCCATTTCAAGATAGCCTTAATATTTTTAGGGTCAACATGGATCCCTTTTGCTAATACCACGTGACCAAGGAAGGTAACCTCATTAAGTTAGAAATTACATTTGCTAAACTTTGCATACATCTTTTTATCTCTCAATGTCTGTAATACAATTTCTAAGTGTTTGTCATGCTTTTTGGGAGTCTTTGAATACACCAAACTATCATCGATTAACACCACTACAAACTGATCCAAGTATGGGTGAAAGATGTGGTTTATTAAGTCCACAAATGCTATTGGTGCATTAGTAAGGCCAAACAGCATGACCAGGAATTCATAGTGACCATATTGGATACAAAAAGCTGTCTTTGACACATTTGCATCTCTAACACGAAGCTAATGGTAACCCAATCTCAAGTAAATTTTAGAGAACATCCTCACACCTTTCAATTGATTGAATAGGTCATTGATCGATGTCTAGCAAGTGTACTATATTGGTTAAGTAATATAAGGAAATAAGATTAAAACCCTAAAATATTATACCCTAGGGATTGTATAAATTGTATATTCTAGATTTTAGAGTGAGTGATGTGTGAAAGAATTCCTAAGTTTATAGTGAAGACTAATTAACTAAGTGAAAAACCAAATTCTAAACAAATAAATTAATGAAATTAAAAAAGAAATTTAAAAAACCAAAAATAGAACAAGATTGTAAAAGGTGATAAAAATTCAATAATAAAAACCACTTCTGCTAAAGGAACTATCCACCTCAACTTATATTGCAATAAATTGATTAAAATTAACACAAGTGATTATAAGTCAGATATCTTATTCAAAATATCGTTCTAGGCATTAAACTCTTGGATTATAAACAATATAATACTTAGCATATTGATTTAGTTTTTAAATTCCTAAACTTTCATTAAATCCTCTTTCAAGAAATCTAAATCCAGCCTAATCTTAATTCAACATTCTTAGTTTTAACTCCACTTTTGATTAACACAAAATTACCTTAATTTTCAAAACATAATCATGCATTAACTTAAGTGAATTAAACAAAAACATGTAAATCATAAGTCATAGATGAAATTGATAATTAACCATTTATTCAATACATCAATCATCAAATCAATAGCACTTAAGATAAGTATTAGTTCAAGAACTAAGAAATAACACACTTGCATTAAACATTAAGCACAAATCAAAGTCATTATAATAAAAGAATGAGGGTTCAAGTATACCTCAGCAAAAGTAAAGAAAATTACTCACTATTCATACTAAAAGCAACTAAAAAACTAAAGTAAAAGATTACAATACACATAAAATTGTTAGCTTCCCTTGAAGTCTTCTCGAAACATCCAACATTAGCCTCCAAACCCTAGGTTCTTATACTCTTTCAAAACTAGGTCAAAAACTTCAGTAAAAATTCTTCTTCCATCTTGTGTTTATATTGCTTAAATACCTTTGAAAAGGAGAAAAATCGGCTATTAATTAAACTTCCAATTCCAAATAAAACACAAAGTAAATCTTATTGGCAGTGTGGCTTTTCACATAGCAGTGATCAAGCAATTCTTGATCTACATCTCTATTGCAACCAATAATGATAAAGCGTAAATATTCATCCCTATTCATCCAATGACAGTGTGGATTTTCACACAGTAATTTCATAATCTTCAACAATGTAAAATTAATGTATTGGACTTCACCAAAAGAGTCTCTCATGTCTAAATGGTGTATCGCTTTGGCCATAATGGTGGCAATCTAACCCAACAAGATGACTTTGATGGAATTTGATTTTCGCTGCAAATCCTCTATCTTTCGTAATAAAATATATGCCCCATTCAACCGGATACCCTTAACCATACATCACAATATAAGGCACTTACCTGTATTAACATCACCTAAGCCACTAAGACAATTGTAGAAGTTGATTGATAAAAACCTATGGAGAATTTGCAATGCATGACTATGCAAGGCACGAGCCTTAGTCTTGCTAGAGTTGTACATAACTGGATTAGCAGGGTCTCGAATTACTACCCAGTTCTCACTTGGTGTGGAATTTGGCAAGTCCTTCACACCATCCAATGGAAATCCTAAATGTTGGGTGAACTCAGTATAAGCCATGATGTAGGGTTTCTGACCAAGCTTGAAACATACAGTGCCAAAGTGCTCCTCGTCCTCAATGTGACAACTAAAAGAATAAAAAAAATCCCTTGCAAGTGTAAGATACACTTTAGGTATCTTTTTGATAAGGGTAGCCCCACCAATATTGCGAACCAACATCACAACTTTATTCCAAAGGTCACTAGCTACAATTTTAAGAAAGACTATTCAAATATACTAGCTTCTCATAAGTGATACTCATATAATTTGACACAATCCTTATCCACGTAAGGTGGGATATATAAGCCCGAGGAACTAGAAGCGCCAACATGCCTTATTCTCTTTAGAGCCAATGCATTATTTTTTTTCTTTTTTTTTGTTATCCTCGTTGTAGTCTAAGAGCTTCTTCCTTAGTGGAGGGATTTTTCCCTCCACTAAGGGACCATCCCTTTAAATACCCCTCTCTTTTCCTCTATCGAGCCACAATCCCATTTTTCCTAAAATTTGCTCTTCCTCATGGAATGCCAACATTCCTTCCACTAAGGAATTTAAGTTCAAGTGTTAGTTTTTCTTAATTTCCATCCTCATTTAATCAAGTAAGTACTCTTTACTTTATTTAATTTCTTAAATTCCATGCATAAATTACTTGGTTTGAATTGGATTTGGGTTTATTGTTCTTGAACATAAGTTTGCTCAAAGTTAATTTTAAGTTAAGCTTGATTTGAATTGTTGGCTTGATTTTGGGTTGAGATTGCTTTCAAATTGGCTTAGTTAATATGTGCACACCACGTATTTGATGAAATGTCCCAATGACTAAGTTCAATTATTTTGCTTCATTTTTCTTACTCTCAACCATTTGTAATCAATCTCATATTGTATGGTTTTCTTCCCATACTTTATATCCACTTGTTAGCCACTTGAAATACTGTTTTGGTATTTATGGTGCATTTGAGTTAATTGGGACTTGTTTCCCTTCAGATGATGTTTTTAAACTTTCAATTTTAGGCACTTGTTTTTGCTACTTTGAAATGTGCAACGGCTCCAAAGAGAAAAAGGCATACTAATGATTCTAGTTCCTTGGGCTTACATATCCCATCTTATGTGGATGAGGACATGTCAAATTATATAAGTATTTTGGGACAACCACTTATATAAATCCAGTATATTTGAATAGTCTCTTTTTTGACATTGCAACTAGTGATCTTTGGACTGAAGTTATGACATTGGTTCACAATATTGGTTGGGGTACCTTATCAAAAAGATGTTTGAAGTGTATCCACTATTTGCAAGGGAATTTCTTTATTCTTTTGGTTGTCACTTTAAGGACAAGGAGCACTGTGGCACTATATGTTTCAAGCTTGGTCAGAAACCTTACACCATGGCTTTTACTCAGTTCACCCAACATTTGGGATTTTCATTGGATAGTGTGAAAGAATTACCAAATTCCATGCCAAGTGAGAACCGGGTAGTAATTCGAGACCTTGCTGATGCAATTGAATACAACTATAGCCAGACTAAGACTCACACCTTGCATAGTCATGCATTGCGAATTCTCTATAGGTTCTTATCGATCAACTTCTACAATTATCTTGGTGGCTTAGGTGCAATTAATGTTGGTGAGTGCCTTATATTGTAATATATGATTGAGTGTATCTAGATGAATGGGGCATATATTTTATGGCATAAGATAAAGGATTTACAATGGAAACCAAATGCCATCAAAGTCATCTCATTGGGTTGGATTGCCACCATTATGGCCAAAGCGGTACACCACTTCGACATGAGGAACTCTCTTAGTGAAGTCCAATACATTGATTTTACATTGTTGAAGATTATGAAATTGTTATGTGAAAAGCCTTACTGCCATTGGACGGATAGGGATGAATATTTACACTTGATCACTATTGGTAGCAATAGAGATGAAGATCAAGAATCGCCTACAGCTAAGGCAGAGCCTTCCCCACGAATGGTGGCCTTCATGAACCAAGTGATTGCTAGGTTGGATATCCAACAAGGGCGTATGCACCATTTGCAACAAAGTATTGATGATATGCAAAAGAGTTTTGAGCATTTCACAACACATTTTTTGTAACACCCTATGTTCTTTCATATATCTGTATAATGTGGGTCGTCGATGAATACATTTCATAGTTACTCTAAATATTTGTCCTCTAATTTTGTTGATTAATGATTGGTTCATTGGCAGTTAGTTCTTAAGTCTAAATTTTGTTCGCCAATTTATAGGTATCATATTTAATCATTCTTTGTTGTTTAATTTGTTTTTGATGTGGTTTCATTTTTCATTCAATTAAGTTACAACTCACCCGGAATGAGTTTTAGTGGTATGATGGATAATAACTTATGGATCATAGTACCCAAACCTGCAAATTGATATTTAAACACTCCCGAAACCATACATAGCATGTTTAATGACACTTGTCGTCGTACTAAGTTTATAGAATCCTCATTTCTCTATATGTCATATAAGATGTTTGCTATTATTTTTTATACATTTTCAATGTATTATTTTTCATTCCAAAATTCAAGAACCTCTTACATAATGTGACTAATTTCTACACTGGCCAAGGCATTACGAATACATGCCATTTTATTTCTTTGTTGAGATATCTTCAGTACCTGTCCCTACATGCAATCACATAACCACATTCTATGTAATATTGTTATCTAGTGATGAATGCGTCTACGTAAATTTCATTAATCATGCTATTTAGATTAAATCACTATTGTGTCCCTGTATACTACCCCGTGATGATTAAATCCAGTCTGACTCTCTTATTGCCTTAATTTACATTTTAATTTCTTTTAGCATATCCAAAAATAGTAGTAGAAAAAATAATAAGTGTGAAATTTAATTACTAATTGAGAGTAGAAAGATGAAAACCACAAGCAGTTAGGTACATATATATACAAATTTTTTGATGGACGACTACGGATGACCAACCTACATATAACTGCATTAATTATAATTTTTAACGTTATTAAAACAAAATAAAAATGCCAATGAAGTACCAACTCACATATGAGGAGGTCTCATCTTTGTTGCTAAATAGGAAGAACTTTCTTACAGTTCTTGTTACCTTTTCACTGAAAGTAGCTACAAAACTGCAAAGAAATAGAGAACTAGGATTTTTTAATTTCCACTTCTCATATAATTCAAGCTACAAAGCCAATAATTTGAAACTAAACAAAATGCCCCTATTATTTCTAAAGAAGCTACAATATTTCTAATTAGAAGAATATGAAAAATTCCCAAGCTTCATGTCTAAAATATATACATTAACTTCAATCCAAAGATAAGCCTTCTTCAGTTTACCTCTCAGAATTTCGGTCAAAGATTTCCTAATTCAGACTACCAATTTCAGACATTTTAAAAAACTTTCTTTTTCTTCTAACAAGAAGCAAGAAAATAATTAAAACTATTTAGAATAACATATAGCACAAAGTTTGTGGCAAATGCAAAATTAATCCAAAGGATAACCTAATAACCCATGATAAATGAATAATCCATGTTCATTGAAGGTCTCAGACTATTTGAAACGGCTAAATTCAACAATAATTAATGAACAATCACGACCTTATAGCCCACTTCAACCTTAAGATTCCTAGCTACCACCTAGCAATTTTAAAACATAATTAGCAAAGTGATCAATTGAAGAACTATCCCAGCTAGCAACCCTGAAGAAAAGAAGATCCAAACTGCAAAAGTAACTTACCTATCACTGAGGAAATAGTGACTTCGAGCTATCAAAAGAGATGCAAGAATAGCCACCTGCCTTGTAAAACATACAACCCCTACCACCTAAAAAAAACTCAATCAAAATTTCAAATAAATTCACTTGTATCAATATTTCTGTTTTCTTACCAAAAGCCAGCAAAATCAGAAGGAAGTAATTGGACCGATAGCTACACAAATTCTGATAAAAATGAAATTAAAATCTCAAAAAAACACCAAATTTATGTGAAGGCACAAAAAATATTAGAAAGGGAAAAGAGATTACCAGTAAACATTGCACTTGAAGTGACTATTCCACTTGGGATAGGATTGGGGAATGGTGAATTTGGAGAAAAACACATTAACGAAACAAGGTGGAGTCGACCAGTCAATTTCTCTTAAAGCTCCAATTAGGTCTTCAGCTGTTACAATTCCCCAATCCATACCTTTCTTCCCCCAAAAATTGGTATCGATTTCAGATCGTGGGATATGAGGAAAAGAAGGAATTAAAAGCTATATATAAACAACTGTGAAAACTAGTAGTAAAATAGACAATAAAGAAATGGTGCAAAAATGCATTTCAATTACAATCATAAGAAACTTGCATTCAAATATAGATAAATACTCAAAAGTATATCCAACTCATATTTCTTTACAATATAACTATTAAAGAAGTCCTAAACAAAAATATCATTCCCAAAGTAAAAAAAATAGAGTAAATACAACTCAGCTGTCAGTCTGAACAATTCCAATTAGCAATATTCAAATGGAGTTTCATGTCTAACCCGAAGGACCCATAAGTTAAGAAGAGACTCTAAGATAAAATCACTAAGCCATCAGTCCATGAGTAAAATCATGTACAGAGTCTAGACAATACTCATTTATCCCAGCATACATATTAGTTACTATTTGGTAGAATTTATCTTGAAATTTATATATATGATAATCAAAAGGGAATATATATTTATATATATGACAGCATATGTTAAACAAAAAGAGAATTGGAATAAGAAAGTAATTGGCAACTCAGAAGGTTTTTTTATAAGTAAAAAATGATATTATTAACAGAACAAGCTAGAAGCTAAAATAAACTGACCCAGCAGCAGAAGAACAAGAAATAAGACCAGCAACAAAACAAGGATAGGGCCTACAACAACTCAAGAAACCTGCCAACCCATAAAAAACTACTATAAACAAAACCAAAAAAAAAATGTGCTCCCTAACAAAGAACAACAGAGACCAACACTAGGTATCAAAAAAACCAAACATCAGGACAAACAATAGAACAAAGATAAAGGCCTCTAAACATAATAAAATAACAACAACTGTAAGGCCCCTAAATGACCCTAATTGAAATTTTCATGATTTTAGTAGGATTTTTATTTGATTAAGATTAAATATTAAATGAGAATTTTGTATATGTAAGGACAAAGGATAATTATGTTTTTATTATTTTAATTGCATGAAAATAAAATTTAATATTGTGGTTTAATATTAATTGAGGGTATAATTGAAGTAAAATGTATTAATTTGGTGTAAATTTATAATTATGGCATTTTGGGGGCCAATTGTGAATAAAAGGATAAATTAAGAGGTCAATTTAAGAGAAGGAATAAATTGATAGGTCAATGTATGAAAGGAATTAAAAGGAGGGGTTAATGTTTAAGATGCAAAGACTATCTAGGTTAAATTGTGACATGCAAAAGGTTTAAGGACTAGAATGGATATTTTTTACTATTATTTAAGTTGATTTTAGTGGAAAGAAAGAGAAATGGGAGAATGAATTGAGAGAGAGGGTCGGCATCTTCAGCCTTGAATTATTTCTTCTTCATCTACTACAATTATATCTTAATCTCTCAATTTACCTATGAATTCATGAAGAAAATTTCATGCATGTGGGTTGTTCAAAATAATATTGATATAAATTATTGAGGTATGGTTTTAATTTGGTTATCTTCATCATCATCTTCTTCTTCTTCATTCTATATTTGGATTTTGGTTGAGAAAAGCTGCTGGAAATGATGGATTAAAGAATGATTTATATTATAGTTAAAGAAGGAGAAGGTAGAAGAGACAAAGGAAAAGGTCTTGCAAAGGATTAATTGGCAAAAGGAAATTAGGCCAAGGTATGGATTAAGGCTACCTTAATGCATGTGAATTTGATTGTTGCATGTGAATATGGTTGCTGGAACTTGTTGTGATTAAATTGAATTTGTAGTAATTAAAAGAGAGTACAATGTAAGAATTGTGCATGAAGGGATGAGATGAATATTGTGACCTAGTGACTGAAACTTTAGTGTAAGTTGTAATAGAGACCTCTAATTGTAACAAATCAAATTATTGTAGTTATATAAGACATTTTACTACAAAATTGAAGAAGGGACCTACCTTCAATTTTGCCTCTAGATATTTTTTATGATTTATTGAATTTAGGAGAACTTCTAATTTTGGATTCTGGACTAGTTGGGGAAAAATTGAGATATCTGTATGTACAATTATCAGAATGACATGAGATTAATTCCTATAAAAAATAGACTCATAAATACACATTTTATATGAAGTAAGTAATGCCTAATTTTATTTCTAAGTATGTCAAATAATTAGCATGAAATTTATTGAATCTTTTTGTACTGTTAAGGTACAGATTTTAGTATTTTGGGTATAAGTATTAGTAGAGAAGTCAAAATCTTATGATGTAAAATTCTGGGTAAACTAGATACCTAGAATCACGTTTTTGATGAAGAAATTGTTGGTCTAAATCCCTCTTAATTTTATACTATGAATTTTTATAAGTGACAACAAACACTATTTCGGTTCTATGAACAGCTTATAGTATTTCTCAAATATCTTAAGCTATAGGTAAGATATTAAGGTGAATTTTGATTATCTAGAAAGTAGACATATAGGGGAATTTGATTGTGGAGATAATTTAGCCTAAAAATGACATTTTCAAATTTATTTTTGGCTAAAAATTTGAGTACAGAATGCTAGCCCATACAGATTTTTAATGTACGTTATCTTATGGTTTTCAATTAATTGAGCTAAATATGGGTTTATGTGATGACAAAATGAATTGGATAGAGCATGTAGTATGACTATTAATACAAGATTATATGTATACATATACATTCACACGTGTACATGGGTAAGGACTTGTGATGAATATATCTAATATATATTTGTGATGAAATTTGTGCATGATTGTTATATGTAAGATTAATGTTTGTATGTACTTTTATGGTGAGCAAATCTATATTATGACATGTACCTATGTCATGAAATAAGTAATATAGTATGACCATGTCACATGTAAAGTCTTATGGATAACATGTTAAAGTATTTATAAGATAATATATATGCTCAATTGCCAAAACATTGACTTATTAAATGGCAAAATTGTTACATGTACTTGTATAAACTAGAGATTTTGGATTTTTTTTACATGATCATACACCTAGTTGTGCTATATTGGAAAATTCTAAGAGCAAGGCATGACATAGGTTAGGCACTTATACAGGTATCGAATATTAACTGATTGACATGTTATGATCAAGCTAAATATGATGACTAATGTTAACACGATCGAAAACTATGTGTATCAATATACATGAACTTTGCATACATAGTTTATAGTAGTAGTAATATATCTGTACCATAGTTATATGTATGCAAATTGACTTTTAATCAAGTGTAAAAATTCTATATGAAAATAAAATGTAACAAAGTATTGCGTACAATTAGAGTTCAATTATGGATAGATAGGCATTTATAGGGATATTGCAGCTGCCACAGTCGACCTTTTTAGGTCTACAGTCTAGTTGATCCTGTTGGATCTTGCACAACCCATTAGGGTTGTTATTTGACCTCATTTGGGTCCTTAACCGGTCCACCGTACAGTTGGCTCTGATTAGATCCATAGTTTTGATATCTTCGGATATCAACCGTTTTGATATCCTCAGGCATCCACCATTCTCGTTATCCACCTTTAGAACTTAAGCAAGCTAAACTAGTGCGTTATTATGTTACAATTAATTTTTAGATGAATAAAGTATGATACATGAGATAATATGTTTAACTATATTTCCCATTGCATATGTGATAGATGGATACTTTTGATATTGATCCTTTTATGTTATGCTTTAATTTCAAGCATGTTAATATAAATATGAGAATTGATTGTTAATGTTGATATTCTATTCTGTCATTTATTTATTTTATATATGTTATTCTTGTTATTATCAACTTTTGTATGTTATATGTTTCTGACAATCGCTGTGAGTGGTTGTCTTTCAAAATTAGCATCCCCACTAAGCTTTATAACTTAGCAATAGTTATTTAATCCGTGTAGGTACTACTATAAAAGCTTTTGCTCAGGAACAATTTCTACATCAAGACAGGCCAACACCTTAGTCATAGAAGTTGATGTAGGATTCTTTTTGGTTATTTTTAGTGCAAGTTCTTTTGCATGTTTAATATCTATAAAAAGGACTATCAAATATATATATATATATATATATATGTAATATGAAGTAAGTGATGTAATAAGTTTAGTAAAAGAATGCTAAAGCATGCATGCATATAGTAGCTAAAATACTTAGTCATAAATATGCTAGATCAATTGATAAATGATATGCATGATAAGATGTTAAGTTAAGATAGTTATAAATAACATGAAAATGATGAGTATGTTATAGAATAATCGATTATGCTTACGTAATTAAGAGACTGAAGTTGTGGGAAATACCTAATTGATGCATAGGATACCTATATCAATAGACTATTTTACATGATAAATGTATACAACTTTGGGTTAATAACCTACCATTATGTGATTGAAAGGTATAACATGATACATGATAAAGGCATTAGATTAGGGTGTTTTAATTTGGTATCAGAGCATTGTTTAGCCTTTTCTAGGCAATGTGAGTATAGGATCTTTTAATATGAGATAGTGTTGTGTTGGCCTAATGCAGAAGTTCCTATTTTTTTATAGATTCAAGATGGAGAATTCCTCTAGGGATACTATAGAAGAATTGGCTGAAAGTACTTTGAAGGTTAGATCAAATCCTCCTAATCCAGTGACTTGATCATCGCATTGAAATGAAATTCTTACTACAGTTCCTGGAGAGGCCTTATTAAAAATTTCTCAAGATATGGCCCAGATTCTGCAAAGAGTGACTATACCCAAGGCTCCAATATCTAAAATTAGAAAGCATGGGGCACAAGAATTTATGGGCACTAATTTAGAACAATCTGAAGAAGCTGAGTTCTAGTTAGAAAGGCTGGAGAGGATATTTGATGAAATTAACTGCCCTGCAAATCACAAGGTATCTTATACTGTGTCCTTACTTCAAGGCATGGCTTATGATTGGTGGAAGTTGATTTTGAGACAACCTCAATTACCTGATCCATTTACCTGGGAATTCTTTGAGGGGGAGTGTTAGAGAGTATGCCCTAGAGCCCATGTAAAAGGGATGAATTTCATATGTATGAATTTATATTCTTAATAAAAGGCATTATTCATTTATTAATGCTATGTTTAAATACATGAGTTTGTAAATCTTAAATTAATAAATGAAGTCCTTGATATTATAAACACAGTGCAAAGACAATCATGAAAGTGTTCATGATATGAGGTGTCTATTGCATGCCAATGTGTTAATATCTAAATATCCCTAGTCATTGAATTAACAAGATAGGACATTGTTATTTTGGACAGACTAGCACATGTTATGCTTCTTGAATGGTTCAAGCAATGGTTCTCAAAACTATGATTATGGAAGATAATCAAAGCTAACATGTGGATGCTTGTTAAAAGAATAAGTTCATTGGAGACCTGCAAAGAGAATCCTCACATGGATATTAAATCTATGTCAGTGAGGAATCTCTTTAAAGCAGTTGTGCAAGTATCCTTAGACTTGAGATCACCAAAGTAATCTTAAGTAGCAAGTGGTATATTTTGACTCCATAACTGATTACTTCCAACTGGGAGTGAACATAGTTAGGAGATTGGGTATATCATGACCTACTTGAAGATAGTTCAGTGATTGACAAAGGATTCACCATCCCAGATTTAGTAAGGGAAGTTATCTCGCATGATTCTATAATTGCCTTGTTCGGAGAATCTCTAGCCAGAGTAATATGCCAAGATGGATAGAGATCCATGGAGGGCATTTTGGGAACAATGGTTAAATTAATATAACATACATAATTAGATTTATATGAGTTGACAGAAATTCATACTCGTAATCTAATTGAGATAAGAGTGGTGAAAGGAGTAATTGCGCGGTAACTGTTTTAATGGAAGGGTATAGTCAAACCACTTAACTTTCCTTACATTTGGATAGTCATGATGCCTAGCTAGAGGCTAATCATGACTTGTATAATAGTGTATCAAGAATATCAATAGGGATTGATAAAATGATTTAAAGAAGTTTAAATCATATGAGTTTTGAATGGAACTCACAATTACATATTATACTACCAATATGTACAAGAACCCAATAGGTCACACACATATAGAGAAAAGGATAAAATGGTAAAATGACAAGGATAATAATATTTGACATTATTATGGAAATAGAGAAGTGAATAAGAGAATAATTAATTAAAGAGTTTAATTAATTATGATCAAGTAAAATTGTTCGCAAAACTTTTGAAAAATGTTCTGTAAAATTTGACCTAATTAAAATAATATATTTCATAATTAATTATTATTGGACTATAAGTTTTATAGGGTAGATACAATAATTAAAAGATCCATTGGAGGAATTACAGAGGCCCAGAGAAGTGAAGTTGGAGCAGAAACCCTCCAAAAGAAGGGCCACACGCCAACTCCAAACAGAAGGCCTTAAAGGCCTATTTCTTGGACCAAAATAAATTAAATATGTTACATAAGTATTATGGATCCTACATATTTAATTTGGTTGGATTTGAAATTTATTTGGGTAATTAAATCCAAGTATATGTACAAAGGGCCTAGTTTGTAGGTTTTGTGCATAGTCTTTTGTGAAAGGGCTTAAATTGGATTTAATTAAGCCCAAATAATTATAAATAATTTCAGAAGCCCAATTAATAATTCTCCAAAAATTTTAAAGAGTCCAATCCCATTATAAAGTTGGATTTTTTTAACCTAACTATAAAAATCCAAGAGATGTGGAATTGGGGTTTAGTGTGAACAATTAAGAAAAGCTTCTTCTCTCTTTTCTCTTAACCATAGCCACCACTCCCAAAAGCTAGTATCTTGGGATTTGTGCTATCCCTTATTTCTCCCAATTTTTAGTTCATTCATTCCTTCTCTAGTGTGGATTACTCATTGGAGGTGTTCGATTTTGGACATTGTGGTTTGCAATAACTCGGTGAGAAGGAAAATCAACTGTACAACAAAAATCAAAGGTGATTTTTCTTATTATCATTAATATGTATATTGTAAATTCATGGGAATATTAGATATGTTGGTTAAAAATTTTAAATTCTACTTATGTATGAGATGCATGTAACCGATAATTCCTACCATGGTATCAAAGCCTCAGTTTTGCCATGAATATACAATTCTATATTTTTCTGCAGAATAAGTTTTATTTTTGAGTTATTTATTTCATGAACTTTAAAATATCAGATTTGATTGTTCATGAATGAGAAATATTGATTTCTGTATATATGTGATCAAATATATAAAACGAAAAACAAAAACGATTCTTTTGAGAAAACAACCATTGAGAATGGCGTGAATGGCTTTTATTTTTCAATGAAGTTTAGGGGCTGTTCTAAATTAATTTCTTATAGATCCACTCTAAG
Source organism: Excoecaria agallocha (assembly GCA_037975025.1). NCBI lineage: Eukaryota > Viridiplantae > Streptophyta > Magnoliopsida > Malpighiales > Euphorbiaceae > Excoecaria > Excoecaria agallocha. The sequence continues at coordinate 15,723,813 of CM075821.1, read as the reverse complement.
ATCATTTTGATGATAATTTATGTGAATAATATATGATATTAAGCCAAAGGATCAAATGAAATTAAAATCGAACAAGTTTTGCATGAAAACTAGTTTAGTCGAAAAGTTCGATAAATTGGTGTTCTTGGTGTGTTCTTGATGTGTTCTTGTTTAGAACGATTTTTAATATTCTAAATCTGATATATCGGATATATTAAAGTGTTTTGAATTAATTGGATTAATTAAAATGGGCCTTGAATTAATTGGATTAATTTTAATTCATTAAAACCACTTAATGGGCATAATTATGTTAACAGACTTGATTTAAATTAGTGAATGACTTGGTGGGCCCAAGGAGCTGATTTAAATTAAATATTATAGACTTTAATTAAGTTTATTAATGGGTTTTAAGGGCTGGAGTGGGCTTGTCTCATTCCAAAAAGCCCAAATAATCCAATAGACACAAAACTAGTTTATGTGTGAACACATTTAGGGTTTAATTTTGTGGGTTTTGACCTACCCTTTATCTTAAGCCCAAAATTGATTCTTTTAATTATTTAATATGACTAATTAATTAAATAATTAATTAATAATCAATTGGATTGATTATTAAGGCAAGAACACATGCATGCAAAAAAGGTTTCCTAAAATGAAAGTTTCCAAAATGGAAAAAGTTTGCTAATATTATCACATTATTAAAATAACTCAAAAGTATGTTTCAAGAGTTGAAACAAAGTTAATAATCCATTACTTTATGCATTAGAAATGCATATAAGGGTGTATGATTGGTATGATGGATAGTTATGGACAAGGCCCAAAGTGATTGAGCATTATGCATGTTTTGGCCCAATGAGGACTTTCATGTCCCGGCCACTTGTTTTTGGTTTGTATTTCTTTTTTAAATTGTAATATGTAATTAGATTACTTAGATTAGAATTATAGATAGAGATGGAGACCACTATCAAGGAGCAAGATGGGCTGGACGGAGATCCAACAAGCTTGAAGATAATGTAATTATTTCTTACTTGTTTGAATCATGCATACTACCTAGGTGTGACCTTTTGAGTTCCATTTTAGCTCAGGAATATCAATGTAGTAAAGTCCATAACTATACTATATTTATATGCTTATATTTATGTGATAGATATAAGATGCATACCAATGTATGCCAACCATGTATGATGAGACTTAATTAACTAAAAACCTCAAATAAATACTGAGGTATATAAGCCTTCCATTAATTTGAGGAGAACCAGAGTTCTTTATAGTATGGGTTGTTGATCACAGTCAAGCTCACATTATATCGAATATGTTCAAGTCTAATTAAATGGGTCATCTTAGCTAGCCCATTAGTTTGTTAACTACAGTCAAGGCTAATAGTTCTAGAGGCAAGATTAGGGAATGCATATATGATATGCATGCATCAAGAGTTGATAACCTAATGATCCAATAGTTATGTAGAGACATAATTGGTATAGAGATACCTACCTTTTAAGGGTATGGAGTTTGGCTTGTTAACCACAGTCAAGGTCAAATTACATATCAAGGATTGGATATTGGCCCACTAAGAAAACCATTGGGTTTTCTAGGATTAAATAGTGAGGGCTATTAATTTGCAATAAAATTGTGGGAGTAAATGGATTAATTAAAGACCTAATTAATGCATACATATATATGAACATACTCTCATATGTTTTCTTTTTCACATCAAGGTCATCATCATGAGCACATCAAACATTAACATACGATCAATTTTGGATAACAAGCTAGTTGGCAGCAACTATTCTGACTGGATCAGGCAAGTGAGAAATATTCTCAGAGCTGAAAAGATCCATTATGTCTTGGATAAAGATCCACCACCACTTTCATCAGATGATGCCATTGATGAGATCAAAGGCACTTATCGTAAATACATGGAGGATAGTGAAGCAGCAGCATGTCTGATGCTAGGTGCTATGTCCTCAGAGCTTCAGAAGCAACATGAGATGATGGATGCTAGAACCATCATTTTGCATCTAGAGGATTTTTATTCTTCTCAGGCTAGAACTGAGCAATATGAGATTGCTCGAGCTCTATTTAGCTGCAAAATGGTGGAAGGCACTTCAGCTGCTACTCATGCATTAAAGATGTATGGGTATATTGAGCATTTGATTAGACTTGGCTATGTAATGGATAATGATTTATACATAGATTTAACCTTGTACTTGTTGGCTCTAAGTTATGCACCTTTCGTGCTTAACTTCAACATGAACAAGATCCAAGTTATCATTCCTGAGTTAATCAACATGCTCAAAACAGCTGATGGATCTTTTAAGAAGGATCCAAAAAGTGTCATGGTTGTCATTTTTGCTAAAGGAAAGAAGCAGAAGAAGAAGAAGATAACCAAGGCACAGCCAAAGAATGGTGGGATCTCCAAGAAGAAGGTTACCAAGAAAGAGAATCCCAAAGGAACTTGCTTCCACTGTGGAAAGGATGGTCACTAGAAGCATAACCGCAAGGCCTATCTAAATTCTCTAAAGGAGAAGAAGCATGATGATGCTTCTACTTCAGGTATTCATATGATTGAAATTAATACTTATTCTATTGCTTCAAAACAATCTTGGGTATTAGATATCGGATGTAGATCTCACTTGTGTAATGATCTACAGGGGCTTAAAGCTTTAGAAGAGTTGGAAAGGTAGAGATATGTTTGCAGTCAACTACTAGACATAACATCTCTACAATGGTTGTGGGGACTTACCATTTGCCTCTTCCAAGTGGATTAGTACTAGAATTAAATAATTGTTATTATGTTCCAGCTTTATCCAATAGTATTATTTCTTTCAGTTGTTTATTAAACGATTATGACATTTCTTTAAAGGACAAGTGTTGTTACATTTTTAAGAACAATATGTTTTATGCAAAAGCTATCATTGAGAATGGTATATTTGTTCTTGATTTAATTAAAGAAGTGCATAATGTGGATACCAAGAGAATGAAACATGATAATCTAAATACCTCATACTTATGGCATTATCGTTTAGGCCATATAAATGAGAAATGCATGATCAAATTACTCAAGTCAGGTGATTTGGGATCATTTGATTATGAATCATTTGATACATGCGAATCTTGTTGATTAGGAAAAATGACAAAATCTCCCTTTATTGGTAAAGGAGAACGAGCTAAAATTGTTTTGGACTTAATACATTCAGATGTATGTGGTCCAATGACTACACATGCTAGAGGAGGTTACTCCTACTTCATTACTTTCATAGATGATTATTCAAGGTATTGATACATCTATCTAATGAAACATAAATCAGAAGCATTTGAAAAGTTCAAAGAATTCAGAAATGGAGTAGAGAAACAACTTGGCAAGAGTATTAAAACACTTAGATCAGATCAAGGTGGAGAATACTTAAGCCAAGAATTTCAAGATTATCTTAGAGATAATGGGATTTTATCTCAATGGACTCCACCATATACACCACAACATAATGGTGCATCTGAAAGGAGAAATCGAACACTATTAGATATGGTTCGATCAATGATGAGCCGAGCAGACTTGCCTAAGTCTTTTTGGGGATATGCACTAGAAACTGCTATTTATGTGTTAAATAGAGTTCCTAGTAAATCAGTTGAAGTTACTCCATATGAGATGTGGAATAACAAGAAATCCATGCTTTCTCATATGAAAGTATGGGGTTGTCCTGCTTATGTGAAGATGATAATGTCAGACAAACTAGATGTTAAGTCTAACAAATGTTTATTTTTGGGATATCCAAAAGAAACCTTTGGATATTATTTCTATCATCCCTTAGAACAAAAGGTGTTTTTTTCAAGGCATGTTATCTTCTTGTAAAGATAATTTCTCCTACAAGAGGACAATGGGAGTAAAATTGAACTTGGTGAAGTTCAAGATCGACAAATAAAAGTAGATCAACCGATTGAACCCGAGACTTAATTTCATTATGATGAGATTATAGTTGAACCTGATTATACACAAAATCCTAGAAGAATCTACTAGGATGCATTCTATCCCTATGAGATATGGATTTCACGTTGATTTGGATAGAGGCATAATTGTAGCAGAGGACAATGTGAAGTTTTGAACAGTTCAGAACATGATTTATGGCTTAAGGCTATGCAGTTTGAAATGGACTCCATGTATGAGAATAAAGTATGGACTTTAACTCAACCACCTGAAAGGATAAAACCCATAGGGTGCAAATGGGTCTTCAAAAAGAAGACTGACATGGAAGGTAATATAGTTACCTATAAAGCTCACTTAGTAGCAAAGGGCTATTATCAAAAAGAAGGTATTGACTATGATGAAACCTTTTCTCCTATAGCAATGCTTAAGTCTATAAGAATACTTTTAGCCATTATAGCTCATTATGATTATGAGATTTAGCAAATGGATGTGAAGATAGCTTTCCTAAATGGATATCTGACTGAGGATGTCTATATGACACAATCGAAAGGGTTCACATCAAGAAATGGGCAAAAGGTATGCAAGCTTTAAAGATCCATTTATGGATTAAAGCAAGCCTCTAGGAGCTGGAACATACAATTCAATGAGACAATAAAAAAGTTTGGTTTCTCACAGAATGAAGATGAACCTTGTGTGTATAAAAGGGTCAATGGGAGTACAATTGTCTTCCTGGTTCTATATGTGGATGACATATTAATCATGGGAAATGATATTTCTCTTCTCCAATCTGTTAAAATATGGTTATCCAAGCAATCTCTATGAAAGACCTTGGAGAAGCATCATATATACTGGGAATAAGGATCTATAGAGATAGATCGAATAGGTTGCTAGGTCTTTCTCAAAGTACATATATAGATAAGGTATTGAAAAGGTTCAATATGGATCTCTCTAACAAAGGGTTTATACCCATGGTGCATGGGAAACACCTTTCTAACTCTATGTGTCCGTAAACACTAGAGAATAGAGAGAGCATGAATAGAATACCATATGGATCGGTAAATGGTTCTATCATATATGCTATGTTATGTACACTTCCAAATGTAGCATTTGCTTTGAGTGTCACAAGCAAATTCCAATCCAATTTTGGAGAGGAAAACTAGGCAACTGTTAAGAATATCCTTAAGTACTTGAGAAGGACTAAGGATATATTCTTGGTATATGGAGAGGGCAATTTGGAATTAAATGGGTATACAAATGCTAGTTTCCAATCTAACAAAGATGATTGTAAATCACAGTCTGATTATGTGTTCATAATGGGAGGAGGACCAGTTAGTTGGAAGAGTTCCAAACAAGAAACAACTGCTAATTCCAAGACAGAAGCTGAGTACATTGCTGCTTCGGAAGTAGCCAAAGAAGCAGTCTAGATCAAAAAGTTCATATCTGAACTAGGAGTGGTGCCTAGCATTGTTGATTGGATTCCTTTATATTGTAACAACAATGGAGCCATTGTGCAAGCAAAGGAACAACAGTCTCATCAGCGATCCAAGCATGTTCTCAGATGCTAACATCTCATAAGGGAAATAGTAGCTAGAAATAATGTGAAAATAGAAAGGGTCCCTACAGATGATAATGTGTCGGATCCCCTAACTAAAGTACTTTCCCAAATAAAGCACGATCACTATATAAATAGCATGGGTCTGAGACATATAAGTAATTGTCTCTAGTGCAAGTGGGCGATTGTTAGAGAGTATACCCTGGAGCCCATGTAAAAGGGATGAATTTCATATGGATGAATTTATATTCTTAATAAAAGGCATTATTCATTTATTAATGCTATGTTTAAATACATGATTTTGTAAATCTTAAATTAATAAATGAAGTCCATGATATTATAAACACAGTGTAAAGAGAATCATGAAAGTTTTCATGATATGAGGTGTCTATTGCATGCAAATGTGTTAATATCTAAATATCCATAGTCATAAAATTAACAAGATAGGACATTGTTAATTCGGACAGACTAGCACATGTTATGCTTCTTAAATGGTTCAAGCAGTGGTTCTCATAACTGTGATTATGGAAGATAATCAAAGCTAACATGTGGATGCTTGTTAGAAGAACAAGTTCATTGGAGACCTGCAAAGAGAATCCTCACATGGATATTAAATCTATGTCAGTGAGGAATCTCTTTAAAGCGGTTGTGCAAGTATCCTTAGACTTGAGATCACCAATGTTATCTTAAGTAGCAAGTGGTATATTTTGACTTCATAACTGATTACTTCCAACTAGGAGTGAATATAGTTAAGAGATTGGGTATATCATGAACTACTTGAAGATATTTGAGTGATTGACAAAGGATTCACCATCCCAGATTTAGTAAGGGAAGTTATCTCGCATGATTATATAATTGCCTTGTTCAGAGAATCTCTGGCCAGAGTAATATGCCAAGATGGATAGAGATCCATAGAGAGCATTTTGGGAACAATGGTTAAATTAATAAAACATACATAATTAGATTTATATGAGTTGACAGAAATCCATACTCAAAATCTAATTTAGATAAGAGTGGTGAAAGGAGTAATTACACGATAACTGTTTCTATGGAAGGGTATAGTCAAACCACTTGAATTTCCTGA